>CAUYLG010031808.1:0-236824 GCA_963573385.1 Cacajao melanocephalus | reverse complement strand
CCAAACCAACATGTCATATTTATACCAATTTATAAACCCCACACCATCTGTTCATTAACCCCAAAACTTAAATTAAATTTTAAAAAATTCTTAAAATTTTAAAAAAAAAAAAAAAAAAAAAAAAAAAAAAAAAAAAGTTCGTTCAATTGTATAATGTCAAGATATTTTCAGTTCATAATAGATAAGAGTTACATGAATACAAAGAACTATTTAATAATCATTAGCTAAAGTATGATTTATAGTATATGGTGTTAATACTATGCTCTTCTGAGACATTATAGAATACTTCTAGAGGACATTAGAACATTTTCTTCATTCATGGCATAGAAGAGAACTTTAAAGAAAGAAGTGAGGGATAATGTCAAGTCAGTTTTTGCTTTCCATCATGTTTCCCTTCCTTATTGTGCAGTGGCATTTGAGAGCACATGCTTCAGTTGTCAAATGTAGATATTTAATGCAATTTTCTGAGTCCATTGAATAAGTCAGAAGTGCCTTTTTTGAGCACTGGTGATTCATGATTTTCTTCCTTTCCCAATCATGGAGACCATCCAGGCTACTGTCAGGAACACTGGTAGGTCAACCCACTTTAAAATATGCCTAAATATATGCATGAGCAACCATCCAAAAGAGAAAAGAGGCCTTCTCACTACAAGCCACAAAAAGGATAAAGGTAATTCTATCTACCCATACTTTAAAGTTGTCTGATAATTTGTTTGAAATCACATTTGTCAATGCTTTATAAGCAAGCTTTTATTGACGGCATCTTCTTCCTTTGGAAGCGTGATTTCCTCTGGCTCATGCTCACACATTATGTTAAACTTCCTGGAGAGCAAAGATACATTTTTTGCTCATTTTCTTTGTCCCCTTATTCAGATTTTGAACTGAAAAACACTTAGGAAGCTCTCAAGTCAGAAAGAAGAATGACTGCTAGCTCAGTGCCTAGGGAAAGCAGGCACATCCAGAGTATGCCATGACTCGTTCTAACATAGTTCCCAACCAAAGAGGGCCAGAAGGGATGGTCCAAAACAACACAGGCATGGGCCAAAATGGGACATTTGACATGGCCAATTCGACATCTCTACATGTTCCTCTGTGACCTGGCCATGCTTCATTTAGCAGTTATTTACTGATCATCGTTGCGTCGTGATTTTGATAGATGCTGGGCACATAGTGACAGGCCATGGCCCCTCTCTTCATGAGTCCACCTTATAGTTGAGAAAAAGCAGGAAATAATTAAACAACATTTATATAAATTGTGGTAACAGTGATGAAAGAGAGGCACAAGGTGCTCTGAGAGACAATAGTAGCAGAGTGATCTGAAAAGATTACTTTGAGGAGCTAGCACTTAAGAGGAGGTCCGAAAGATGAGAAGGAATACATGCACCACTGTTTCTAAGCCTCATCCTGTCATTGAAGATGGAGGGAGATCTGTTGTGCACACATAAAAATGCATTCTGATAGCAGCATCCGAACTCTCTCATCAAATTGGCATTGGCCAATTCTCATTCCTGAGGTCTCTGGATTGTTGGAGACAGTAGCAGCAGCATGCCCAATGAAACTGGAGGAGCAATCTGGAATCCTGGTGTCTTGAAGATTCATGCTTAAGTTCTTAAAAATACTGTTGGAATTTATGAGGTTTGCCATTAGTCACAGCTTTTATGGGAGTAGTAGATTTCAGATGGCAGCCTCAGCTGCCATCAGTGGGAATCCCAACGTCACCAGCTGTCATCTGTATGCAATAGCACTCTTTAAGAAAAGGATCCCCAGCTCCTCATAACCTCTGAGCTGGAACTCTCACTTGAGAATCTGCTGCCACCACTATTAATACTTTCTGTAGTCCTGGTGAGTGCAGGGAGGAGTGAGCATCTCCCAGGTGCCATCAGAAGCAGCAGTGAGGTTTTGGAGTCTCCTTCACCAGCCGATCTATTGCTTAGGGCTTCCCCTACAGGTATAAGAGAAGTAATGGCATGAACCAAGGACCTGGGTATGAACTTTCCCCGGTGAAGGTGGTGAAAGGTGGTGATGCTGTTAATTACCTGGCATTTCAGGCCCATACTATCATTTTGTTTTGTTTTCCATTTAGTTTTAATATGCTCATTAACTGTTACTCTTATTACTCTACCATTTATCCCCTCTTTCTTATCTTCTCCATTTCTCTCTCCTCATTGACATGGTCATTCTAGGAAATAAATAGGCTTAAATTCGCTTTATCGTCAATCCTCTTCTATCTGTCCCTTGATCCTACAATCTTTCAAACCACTTTTTATATCGTAAGTTTTCACTCCATCTAGAAGAGAGTGGTAAGACATCAGTATGCTAATTAACAGTCCTAACTCTCCCCACACTCAATGAGTCTTGGGCAAAACATTTAATGTTTCAAAGCCTCCAGTTGCTTTTCTATAAGCAGATAATCTCTTAACTCCAAACACACATCAGAGTTACCTGGGACCTTTTCCAAGGTGCTCTCATACCCAAGTCCCACTTTTTGAAATTCTGAGTGTGGAGGTTAGTGAATCAAATGTGTATTTTATGAATATCCCTAAAGAATTCTGAATCTCCTCCCTTCCCTTCCCCAGTTGAGGACAACTAAATTATTTAATCCCTAAGGTTATCTGATTACAAGTATGTAATTAGGTGATTTATTATAAAACATCTCAAAATGTTATTCTATACTTGCTGTCACTTTCTCCTGGCAACTCCTCAATCCATTGCAATGTCTCTTGTCCAAACCCTACAATTTTCTCAAATTTTGCTCTTCCATTATCATCTACATGCATTCTTCCACCAAAGAAAACACCCCACCCTCATCCTCATATGTATTTTATCAAAAGGGAAATATTATTATCCAAACAATTCAGGATTTTTAAAAATGCAAAGAACCTTTTGACCACTTCTCCCTTTCTCCCACCATGTGATAATCAAATCCTCTCCAGGTTGTCTCTGAAAGGCCTGCTTACTCCCTTCTGTTCTATCACCTCGGCCACTTCCACTGCCTATATCCAATGATTTCCTTTGTATTCTTTCTCCCCCTCACTGCCAAGACAATCATTTCAATGCAATAAATTGCAAAAACTTTATTAGTTTAAGAGCTGGCACCAAATTCTGAAGAAATCTTGTCTTTGATGTAAAGAAATGTTTGAGGCAATGCATTAAACATAGAAAATTAAATACATTAATTTTTCTCTGTTCCCTCCTGAAACCACACTTAAAGTAGAACAAACGATGTATAAAACCACAAAGGACAAAGAAAATGGGACAATAAACAAGAGATGTGAAATTTTCAGAAAATGGAAATCAAATGTATTGTAGCAGAGCTAAGAATGCTAAATACATTACAAGATTTCAGAGGGAAATGCCAAGTCATTTCACATCTAAAATTCCAGGAAATAACTAATAATTTGAGAATAGGTTTCAGACATAGAGAAGATAGATAGGCAGTGGGCTAAAAATGGGGGTGTTCTTTAAAAGTCTGTATAAGGAAGTGTCAGAGCTCTGAATCTCTTCTCATTTCCTACGTAAGAGGCCACCACCTTGACAAGAGGTTTTTGTTCACTGCAGCATCCCCAGCACCTAACACAGTAACAGACACATAACAGGCACTCAACTAGTGGTTTCTCAATCAGAGGGACTGAAGTTTTATTCCACAGTAACACTAGCCAGCATCCAGAGAAAGAAAGGTATGAGAAATTAAAGGCCTGAAAAATAAGTTTAAGTGAAAATCTATACACTAAGACACTCCTCCCAGCCCCTGTGTATCACCAAGATCCAAGAATGCTGTAAGCCAGATTTTAACACCCACGCCCGGGCAATACATAGAAGAATTCCTCTCTGGAGAAACAGATTGTTTGCAGGAAGTGCAACCTATACATTGTAGACTGAATGCCTTCATTTCAATGAAATTAATATGCTAACGCCCTAACTCTCAGTATGACTTTATCTGGAAATAGGGCCTATTGCTTCTCAGCTTTTCGGTTAAGTTCAAGCGTGGAGATGGGGGCTTTAAGAGGTAATAAAGGTTAAATGAGGTTATGAATATGGGGTCCTAATTGTATAGGGCTAGTGCCCTTATGAAAAGAAGAGACACCAGGGGGAAGAGACGTCAGAGGTCTCTTTCCACCATATGAGAACATAGCAAGAAAATGGCTGTGAACGAGTCTGAAAGAGAGCCCTCAGCAAGAATCAAGTAAGCAGGCACCCTGATCTAGGACGTCTAGCCTCCAGAACAATGAGAAAATAAATTTCTGTTGCTTAAGCCACTCATCTAATACATTATATTTTGTTACAGCAGCCTGAACAGATTAGTTCTTACTGTACAAACTAATAGTAAGAAGTCTTTTAAGGATACGACTGGGTCCTATCCAATCAACCTAGAGAGAAATCCATTAGTTAACAAGCACCACTTAGGGGTCTCCAATCTGCTCATCCTTCTTAAATACAGATGTATAACAAAGGAAAGGTTTTTTAAACTCTGTAACATAAAAGCAATATAACAAAACATCAAGACTCAAAAGTAAGAAAGAGAAAAAGTTTTAGGGCAAAAAGTAACCTCTTCACAGATAAATACGTAGAGTGTTTATCATTCTTAAACAGTGTGAATGGGAGACAGCTTTAGGTATTGCTTATTTGAAAAGAGTCTTATTCTGACTGTCACCTTCGATTGATAGGTTGACTAGTATAGACTTCTAGGTTGCAAAAATTATTTTATTCAAAATTCAATAATATAGTTCTGATGTCTTTTGGTTTCTAGCATTGCTATTGAACAGGGTTAGGTTGTTCTGATTCTTTTTGTTTGTTTGTGTGGCTATTTTTTAAACTGGAAGCCATGATCATCTTCTCTTTATTCCTGATATTCTAGAATTTCATGCTGCTAAGAATTAGCATGGGCCTATTTTGTGAGCTCTTTTAAGTAAAGCACACAAGCCTTTTCAGATCTGAAATATTTTCTTATGTTTTAATCATTCAGTCCCCTCCATTTCCAATGTTCTAACTCTACTATTGTGAATAGAAATTAGATTGGATGTTGGATTTCTTGAATTGGTATTTAGATTTTTTATTTCCTCAATTTTTTTTCATTTTTGTTCTTTCTGGAAAATCCCCCATGACTTCATCTTTCAATACTTCAATTAAATTTTACATTTTTGGCTCTCATAATCTTCAAACCCACACTCCCTTTTATTATCTTGAAACAAAAAATAGAAAAAAAATACCTGTTGGAGCTGGCTTTTGTTGGGTGAGAATCGGTGTGGTCTAAATGTTTGTGTCACTCCAAAATTCATGTGTCAAAATAATCTCCAGGGCAGTGGAGTGGGGCCTTTGAGAGGTGATCAGGTCATGAAGGCTGCACTCTCGAAAATAGAATTTGTGACCCTGTACAAAAGAGGCCTAAGGGAGCTGTTAGATGAGGATGAAGCAAGAAGGCAACTATGAGGACCAGGCCCTCGCCAGGCAGGAAATCTGCCAGTGTCTTCATTTTGGACTTCCCAACCTTCAGAACTGTGAGATACACATTTATTTTGTTTAAATGTTTCCCAGTGTAAGGTATTGTGTTATAGCAGCCTGAACAGACTAAGACAAGAATCAACCATTGAGTTTTAATAATAGCAGTAGACGGCAATGTACTTCACATGGGTCTTCAGGTTGTTTTTCAGTGGGGCCAGGGGTGCAGCTTACCTACGCTGGGCAGGCATTTCCGGGTCTGGGTGGTCCGTGCGTATTTCACCCCCACTTGAACCAGTGGTCTAGCCTCAGAGCATGTTCTTATCAGGGTGATGGCAGACATAGGCACAAAAAGGACAAGTCCACCACACAGGCACATTTCAAACTCTTCCTTGCATTTCATTCACTAACATCCCATTAGCCAAAGCAAGTCATGCAGCCAAACTCAAAGTTAAGGTGAAGAAAAGTAGATTTTTCCTATGGATATAGAAAAGAATGAATATTGAATGAACAATAAGTCAATCTGCTACGTGAAACAAAAATTTAATCAATAAAAACAAGTTTTAGGTAAAGGAAATATTACAATATACAACGTGGCCCCTACTTAACAATAATTACCTGATCACAGCAAGGCAAACACTAAATATTGATTTGCACTAAATTGTGATATAATAATTCTGAGGAGAGGTAGAGAAAGTGGAGTGGGTGGCCAGGTGCAGAGGCTCATGCCTATAATCTCAGCACTTTGGGAGACTGAGGTGGAGGACTGCTTGGGACCAGGAGTTCAAAACTAGCCTGAACATCATAGCAAAACCCTGTGTCTAAAAAATATACAAAAATTAGCCTGGTGTGTCCCAGCTACTGGGGAGGCTAAGGTGGGAGGATCTCCTGAGCCCAGGAGGTCGACCCTGCAGTGAACCAGGATTATGCCGCAGCACTCTAGCCTGGGTGAAAGAGTGAGACCCTGCCTCAAAAAAAAAAAAAAAAGAAAGAAAGAAAGAAAGAAAAGTGGGGTAGGGGAATGTAAAAGGCTGATTAATAAGTAAAAATATACACTGAGATAGAAGAAATAAGACCTGGTGTTCAATAGTTCAGTAAGGTGACTACAATTAACATTAATAAATTCTACATTTTAAAATAGCTAGAGGAGAAGAATTCAAATGTTTCTAGCACAAAAAAAAGATAAATATTGAAGGTGATAGATATTCTAGGTACTTTGATTTAATTACACGAATGTATCAAATTATCACATGTACCCTGAACATGGGTACATCTAATCTGTATCAGTAAAAATAAATTTTTAACAAATCCATCATTGATGAGCACCTAGGGTGATTCCATCTGCCTAAGGCAAAAATTAAATCAGTAAGAACAAGATGTAGGTAAAGGAAATATTGTGAATATTGCTGCTATGAACATACAAAAGCATGTGTCTTTGTGGTAGAATGACTTATTTTCCTTTGCGTTTATACCCAGCAATTGGATTGCTGTGTCAAATGGTAGTTCTAAATTCTTTGAGAAACCTCCAAACTGCTTTTCACAGTGGCTAGATTAATGTATATTCCTACAAACAGTTAATAAGTGTTCTTTTTCTCCAAAGCCTCAGATCTGTTACTTTTTTGGCCTTTTAATAATAGCTGCACTGACTGGTGTGAGGTGGTATCCCATTGTGGTCTTGATCTGCGTGTGTCTGAGGATTAGTAATGTTGATCATTTCTTCATATGCTTGTGGGCCACTTGTATGTCTTTTTCTGAGAAGTGTCTGTTCATATCCTTTGCCCACTTTTTAATGGGGTTATTTGTTTTTTCTTGTTGAGTTGTTACAGTTTCTTATAGATATTGAATATTAGACCTTTGTTGGATCTTGGAGTTTGTGAAGATTTTCCCCCATTTTGTAGGTTGTCTGTTTACCCTGGATAAAGAAAATGTGGTACATATATACTGTGGAATGCTATGCAGCCATGAGAAAGAATTAAATTATATCTTTTGCAGCAAATGGATGCAGCTGGAGGTCATTATCCTATGTGAATTAAGGCAGGAACATAAAACCAAATACTATTTATTCTCACTTATAAGTGGGAGCTAAACATTGGGTACCTATGGACATAAAGATGGGAACATCTCGGGGCTGCTAGAGCAGAGAGAGAGGAAAGAGCGCAAGGGCTGAAAAAGCTGCCTATTAGGTCTTATGCTCGCTACCTGGGTGATAGCATCATTCATACCCCAAACCTCAGTGTCATGCAATAAACCCATGTAACAAGCCCACATGTGCACTTCCTAAATCTAAAATAAAAGCCAAAATCATTATAAATGAATACATAAATAATTTGAAGTGCTAAAAACCTCATCGTTTATAATGAGGCGATGTCTCACCTTTGCGATCAATAAACAGCAGTATACTAGAAGAAAAAGAAGTTAGTTTGGGAAGTTCACAGTTTAGAAGGGGTGGGGCAGAAGACAGATATTTTTCATTAAAAGGCAAACTGTGCCTACACAGTTTGCACAGTTATTTAAAAGATTTTAAATAGCACACTTTTTTTCAAGTTAAATATGTTTAAACATACACTGATAAGTGTTTGGAGTAACACAACAAAAGTATTTATTGAGCCCTTCCTGTGTTTTAGACTTTATAAGCTATATGTCTTTAAACCCTTCCAAAAACCCTATGAGATCGGTAGTATTTTCCCCATTTTATGGGTGAGAATATGGAGCCTCCTAGTGGTTGCATAATTTACACAACCAATAGGAGCAGAGTAGAGCTAGGATTGGAGCTGGACTCTGAAGCACTGTCCCACACACCTTCTCCTGGCCTGGGCGGCTGTCAGTGCAATCACGTGTCGCTTAAAGACAGGAATGTATCCTGAGAATTGAGTCATTAGGTGATTTTGTCTTTCTGCAAACATCATAGAGTACAGTTACACAGCCTGGAAGGCATAGTGTACTACACACCTAGATCAGATGCTATAGCCCATTGCTCCTAGGCTACAAACCTGTACAGCAGCTTATTGTTCTGAATACTGTTGGCAATTGTAACACAGTGGTAAGTATTTGTGAGTCTAAAGATATCTAAACATTAAAAAATTACAGTAACAGTATGGTATTATAATCTTATAAAATCTATAGTAAAAATATAGTATGTATAATCTTACAGTCATATATGCATTCTGTCATTGACAGAAATGTCATTATGAAGTGCATGGCTGTAGTTCAGCAAAGAGACAGTTCTCCATGATAGAAGAGGATTTAGAAGTCAAGGACTAGCTAGGAGGGAGTAGGTGAGAGATGACGTGGAGGTGAAAGAATAAACAACAAAGGGTGATGGCAAATAGATAAATACTCCCCACCCACCTCCACCCCGCCTTTCATCAAAAGGTATTCAGAACACCTGCTAAACTCAAAGACTTGCTGTGAATGATTGATTTTTCTATGTAAACCAAAGAAGTGACTGAGTTTTGCATCAAGGTTATCTCCTGCAAGCAAAATAACCTTGTAGAAATCTTGTGATGGTGCTCCAATTTCGTGGCAACAAAGTGAAGAATTAAAGTAATCAAAAGGGATTTCAAGTAGCATGGCGTCCCCTTCAGTCCCAGCAGAGAATTAGGCAAAAATAAGATACAACTTTTATCTCCTCCTCGCTGTCTTTAGAAATAAATCTTCTGTCACTCCCCAATATTGAAAACATAAAGCACAGAATCTTATCAAGACAATGGAATCTTCACCTGCCACCTTTCTCTCTCACTGTACCTTCATTTCCACTTCAAATCCTAGATTAACTTATTCAAAACCCCAGCTGATCTTTCTGGATTTCCACATCTTATAGCCAACCCATTTTTATTTGTCCAGATTTCAGTATCAATTTAGCTTGTAACTTTGTGGTAGCACTCACTGGAGTCTGCCTTCACTTAACAGTGATCTGATTTCAAGTTTCACATCAGAAAACATATGAGTGTAGCCCACCAAAGGGAGATGACCATCTCATTCATCTCATCAATGCATTCCACACCTAGTTCTATGAGCACAGAGGGGCTGCATTTAAGTGTCTTTAAAGGGCTAAGGGAGTGAGTAGAGTGAGTGAATAAATGAATGGAAACAAATTAATGAATGAAGTAGCTGTGGGGCTTGGCATGTTTTGCTTAACCTATCTGCAATTCAGTTTCTTTACAGATAACATGAGAGAGTTGAACCAGACTTTTTTTAGACAGAGTTCTGCTCTTGTTGCCCAGGCTGGAGTGCAGTGGTACGATCTTGGCTCACTGAAACCTCTGCCTTCCTAGTTCAAGTGATTCTCCTGCCTCAGCCTCCCAAGTAGCTGGGATTACAGGCCCAATTAATTTTTGTGTTTTTTGTAGAGAAGGAGTTTCACCATGTTGGTCAGGCTGGTCTCGAACTCCTGACCTTAAGAGATCCAGCCACCTTGGCCTCCCAAAGTGCTGGGATTACAGACTTTGATTCACCGCACCCAGCCTGAACCAGATAATTTTTAAAGTCACTTCTTGCTCTCAAATTCTGTGGTTTTATATTGAAATAAAAATACAAGAAACACATTTTCCTACATATACTCGCACTTATGTTTTGGAGAGTTACTCCACTTTCGTTTGTTATCTCATTCATGTACTGATCGCAAAATTTAAAAATGTATTTGGCAAGAGCTATTTGAAGCCCAAGAATATTTTTTATGCTTTTATTCTGCTTTCAAGTGGGAAAATGTTAACTAGAAGTAGACATGGAATCATGATGAGGTTTGGGAATGACAAAAGGATAAACTTCAATGCTCAGCTGGCCGTGCCCAGATACTGCTGTCTCTCCTCGCCCAAGGAGGGGGTCTTTTTGAGGCTTTTCTGAAGGCTGCAAATAGATGGTTCACATATCCTTCAATTGCCTCCTGGAATTCTAAATCTCAGACAGGAAAATATAATGATATTACAAAGAATTTTTCTTTGTTCTTTTTGTTGTTTTTTTTCTGCCAGATTAATGGATACTTCAGGGAATAAAGTCAGAAACATTGAAATATGAAACAAACAAAAAGTCCAGCTCACTATTCTCTAGCTGTCAATGATTTTTGGTAGCATTAAAGAATATGAAGTGTTTGGCAAGCTTTTCCAATCGTCTATTTATTTTTAATACTTGATTCCACAACTGAAATTCAAGTGCAAAATTATCTGCCACACCTTGTTAACAGCCTGAGCTCACCTAAGCTACTGCTTGCATCATAAAGGCCATTTTTCTAAAAGTCATTGCCTAAAACAAGTGAAGTTCAAGGAAGTAAATTAGACAAAGAACACAGAAATCAGGACTTACATCGTTTTTACCAACAGAGACCAAAAAAAGAATAACAACAGTATTCATCATGAAGAATGTCTTTTGAAACAGGGATTTTTATTTGTTTTAGTTTATTCTGAAATATTTAATGAACAAACAAAAATTGTATATATTCAGGGTATACAACATTTTGATTTGACATATGTATACACTGTGTACTGATTACTGCAATCTAATTATCACAGCCATCACCACCCATAATTACCATTTTTGTGTGTGGGGTGGGGGGTGAGGGCAATTAAAATCTTCTCTCTTATCAAAATTCAAGTAAACAATGCAGTACTATTAACTATAGTTGCTATGCTATATATTAGATCTCCAGAACTGATTCATCTTAAAACTGAAAATGTATACCTTTTGACCAATTTCTTTCCATTTTCGTCATCTCCCAGCCCTGTGCAATCACAGTTCTACTCTCTGCTTCTGTCATTTTGACTTTTTAGATTTCACATATAAGTGAGATAATACAGTACTTATCTTTCCGTGTCTGGCTTATTTCATCTAGCATAATGTCCTCTGGATTCTATTTTAGTAACTAATTAGCATCATTGTCAAAGGAAATAAATATGAAAGACTAGTTGTTATCCTTCTCACTATAATAGATGTTCCCTCTTGTATTTTGTTTTGTTTTTCTCTAATTGTTTTATCTATGTATTTATTCATTATGTGTCAACTGTAGTTCTTAGAATTCCATCTTTCAAAGGCTTGAATTTAATGGTCATTTATCGGAAAAACAAGTTTATTCTCAACACTTGGCTGTATGCTAGATACAAGATTTAAGTTAATGAGTCTCTAAAGAGTCTCATGAGTCCAACCTATACAGAAAATAACTTAGATACATGCCTTGGGCTAAAATTTTCATATGTAAACCTGGAGCAGGCCAAATACAGTGGTTCTTAGAGTACCAGTGAAACTGAGAACCACTTGATGCCTTTATTAATATAGATATTCAAACTGGATAATTCTGTTAAAAAAAGAAGTACCTTTCCTGCATTTGCAGCTATATTTTAGGACTAAATCCTCTAAATATTTTTCTACTTCTCTTTGTAGAGTCATTCAAGTTGTGTCTCTAGTAATTGCTATTGGGTTGTTGAGATTTTTAATAAATTTTACCTGTACCAAAGAGACTGAAACATTGGTTAATTATTAAAGATGCTCAAAGTGTTTGCTCAATTATACCTGAGACTTCTTGAAGAGGCAAAGTTTGGAGTTAGTAGTTTGGTTGTCAAAAATATGAGCGATAAAAGCTAGATGTTTAGTTTAGATAAACTATTTGCATTTTAAAGTTAAGTTCACTACTACTTATTCACTGTGATTCTAAGTATATAAATTATCTTTTATCTACTCTAAAAGAATTGATCTATTCAGATTACAAATATGACTTTCTACCTTTTTTTTTCATATTTTCTCTGTGCAAATGTGTATGATTTTAAGAAAAGGGAGAAAGCAACCACTAGACATTATGGCACTTTATTACTTTAAAGGTGAAAAAAATCTTTAATGGAAGCTTAGATGAAGAGTTAAAACACAAAATTCTACAAAAATTTAAAGTATGCAATATTTATGTTCAACTTATGCCATGGCATTTTTTCTTATACCATAGTCAAGGATAGGTTGTCTCACTGTACCTGAGGAAGATTTTCATCAATTATTTGATTAGCTTTTTAACATCAATGAAAAATGCATCCTCGGCCAGCACAGTGGCTCATGCCTGTAATCCCAGCACTTTGGGAGGCCAAGGTAGGCAGATCACTTGAGGTCAGGAGTTCGAGACTAGCCTGGCCAACATGGTGAAACCCCGTCTTTACTAAAAATACAAAAATCAACCAGGCGTGTTGGCACGTGCCTGTAGTCCCAGCTACTAGGGAGGCTGAGGCACGAGAATTGCTTGAACCTGGAAAGCTGAGATTGCAGTGAGCCAAGACTGCACTGCAGCACTCCAGCCTGGGCGACAAAGCGAGACTCTGTCTCAAAAACAAAACAAAGCAAAAAAACACGTCCTTGCCTAACTTTTTTAAATGTTTAAAATAAAGCTAACCTATATATCCTTTCCATACATTGTGTTGACTTTGAAATTATGCATTGGATTCAAGTGTTTAATCTGCACACAAAAGCTGGCATTTGCTCATTCTGATCCAGTATTTTTTTTCACTAATAATAAAGGATCTGTTGTCTACAGGTCTATAAGTTCTCTCAGCATTATTCATACTTGAAATCCAATAAGTAATAATGATTAGGGAATGGTTAATATTTTAACATGTCTACATTTGTGTTTTAAATTGTAGTCTTTTTGGAATTTCAGGTATGTAGTTGGATACCTATTGCATGTCTCTTGCAATCATTCCCTGGTATGATGACACATTATAATAGTCAGTACCCATAGTGCTGGCATGCATTTAAATCCATTAAGTAATAACCACCTCTGGGAACAAGAGGGAGGTCATTTCTTAAAAACAAAACCCTGAAAAACAAAGTAACATTCTGTTCTTATACATAAGTAATAAGGGTTTAGAAAAAGCAATTTAATGTCTTTGGTCAGTAGATAATGCTTATGTAATTAAACTGAAATAACTACTTATACCAAGTAAATAGAATTTGGGTGGCAGAAAAAATAATTACAGGCAAGGAGCCAAATTTTGTTTTACAGTCTCAGAAATGGCTGTTGTTTATAAATATTCTATCTCAGTCACCAAAAATCTAAATATTATGTTATTATATTAAATATATTCTATTAAATTTCCAGAACAAACAAATCTATAGAAATATAAAGTAGATTAGTAGTTGCCAAGGGCTGGAGAGAGGGTATTTGGGGGAAATGGAGAATGACTGCTAACAAACATAGCTTCTTTTAGGAATGACAAATATACTAAAAGTTATTGAATCACACACTTTAAATGGATACGTCATATGGTACATAAATTAGATCTCAGTAAAGCCATTATCTTTAAAAAATAAATCCATAATAATAGTAAGAAATGATAAATAATTGAGTAAATATCACCAGGCCCCAACACAAGAGATTTTGATTAAATAGTTCTGGTTTAGAGCCCAGAAACATGCAAGTGTAAGAATTCTGTCCAAATGATTCTGACGTGCCATGCAGACAGGTTAAGTGCTCCTAGTCACAGAGTGAGTCAGACCTAAATGCAGCTCCTTCTGGGAGTAAGCCAGCACCTGTGATGCTCCGTTGGTGGTTTGTTTCTTTGCGTGCTTGCTTGTTTTTTGTTGTCGTTGTTGCTTTTTCTTCTGCTGTCTCCTACTTGGGCCCTTTAATTTCCACTTTCATTTTCTTCTCCCTTTTTCAAGAACTAAGAGTAGTCCTCATAGTTACAGTTTGGTCTTAAGACTGCCGACTAGTAGAAGATGACTAGCTGTTCTGTTTCTAAGAAAACTGACAAGGCACAGGGCGTGGCTTTCATCTCCTTCCCCTACAACAGCATGGGAGCTGAGAGCAGAGCTGGCACCTGCACATCCCCTTTCGTAGCCAGTGTCCTCTGCTCCACATTACCACCTAGATTCATTCAGCAAATCTGCACTGTGTTACATAGAATAATACAATCACTCTAAGCCAAGGTTAAATCCTCTTTAGTGATTGTAAGATTTGAGAGAATACAGAACTGTCTTTTTTTTTTTTTCAGGCAAAATCTCACTCTGTCACCCAGGCTGGAGTGCAGTGACACCATCTCTGTTCACTGCAACCTCCTCCACCTCCTGGGTTCAAGTGATTCCTGTGCCTCAGCCTCCCACGTAGCTGGACTACAGGCATGTGCTACAACTCCTGGCTAATTTTTGTGTTCTTAGTAGAGACAAGGTTTTGCCATGTTGGCCAGGCTGGCCTCAAACTCCTGACCCCATGTGATCCACCTGCCTCGGCCTCCCAATATGCTGGGATTACAGGTGTGAGCCACAGCATCCAGGCCCACAACTGTCTTCTAAACAAATACTTGGAGAATCCTCATTTAACTTTCCTAAGGGCCCGTGGAGATAAAAATGATTATTTCAGAGAAAAAAAATAGTGCTTAGAATATCTGCCCGAAACTTAGAGTCTAGTGTTTGCATGTAGTGAAATTCAACAAGGAATTGCTGATTGAGGGAAAACAGAGAATAGCCACACTAGAGAAACTGCCAGTGGCTGATAAAACACAAGAAAAATATTCGTTAAAAAAACTCATGTAGGAAAACATCTTATGGTATTGTGTATTTTAAATATGCTAATTTTTATTACCACTTCATTTTTTATGTAACCCAGAGCACATTTTTCCAACCAGATGAAGTGTAGAAACACATTTTTGTACTGATTCTTTAGTTTTTGTTTGGTCCAAATAACTACTCAGGGCCTACTTTCAAGAAGGAAACACTTGCTAGTAACAGATCTTTATAATGGAAATCTAAAATAAATATAATGCATTACATATCTAGTAAATGTACATCAGACATTACATATAAGTGTATCCTCTTGATTCAAAAGAAATGTCTAAAACAATAAACACCAAATTTTTATGGCAAAATAGGTCATTATCTTGAGCTGCATATTTATTTTTTTAATTTTATATTTTAAGCTGTCAATAAAATTGGCTTAAGGTACGTTTAGTTAAAAGATCTTCAGTCTTTTAGATATTTGTATTCCTTTTACTGTGTCTCTTATCACAAACTGCTTGAATAGCTTCCCCCTAAATTGCAAATCAAAATTATTTTTAATGTTAACAGTAAAAAAAGGAGAGAAGCTGGACGTCTTAGGTGTAAATAAAACTTTGTATTTCATTTTGTGTAATTGTTGCAATCACTTCAAAGCAATAACTGGATATAAATGCAGTATTTTCTCAAACGGTCAAGTGTATTCCAGAGTGTCCACAGCGTGGTGGCATAACAGCATTGATGAAAAAATTGCCTACAGTACTAAGCAGAAAAAAATGTCATATTCTTTAGAAGATAATTTTGGTCCAGGGTCCTGAATCTAGCAAAAGCCTTTTGCTTAGAAAAAGAAAGGAGGCAATGTTTTCTTTGGATGCTTTGTGAATCAGCATTTTGATGCCATCAAATTAAGAGATGCTGTCATATCCCACATGGCCAGATGGCTGCATTGTTGGAATCTGCTCAAGGAAGGAATTGGTTTTCTTCTAAGAAAAACTGTAAGCATATATTTGGTCATATTCAACATTCAAATGCCTAGATTTTAAAGGCAATTCAACATCATGCTTTTGGTTAATATTTTCTAAAAAAGTTTTCTTAATAGATGTTAGCTAACTTCAGGAAAAATGATAAAATTTCAAGCAGAGGAAATCAAAGGGCTCAACTCCTAGGCTAAATCCCTGCTGTCCTGCTGTCCTCTGACCTCTTGCACAGTGATTTGCCCCTGGTGGATGAAGAATGCAATGACATTTCTTGATGACTGCATTTCACTATCAGAATAGTCTAAAATGTGGACTAAAATTAACACATGGAAACATAAAACTGCACTTAAGGATTTGATGCTGACAATTGTCATCAGTTCTTTCTATGTGTTTTCAGTTCAAAAAGTTGAACTCATTTTTATCGGATATTAACAGTACTGATTTTGTCTGACTTTATTTGTATCAAAATAAAACTATTTAGTAAATACGGTTACCTCACAAAAGTTGCTGTGAATTGCAATCCACTTACAAATTACTGTGTTTTGCATTGAATACTAGATTTTAATGACAGCCTCTTCCTCACATTAGCTTTTCACAAAAATATATTTCGTATCACTAGTTAATAAAATTTCACAACGAAATTTTAGTTTTACAAATGCCTACATGGAACTTCATTTATGAAAAGAGAGTCACAAATAAGAGTAACCACTGAGATTACTTGGCTAATAACCCATAATACTAGACAAAGAAATAGTATATTTCCTATAGACATTCAAATTTTTATTACATATAAGTAGTTAGGAGGAATATTTTATTAGATTATATGAAAGTCAAAATCCTAAGGTGGCATCATCTTCTCGGTGATACTTATTCCTGCAATGTTTCCTTTATAAAACATAATAATGATAGAAGTACAGCATTTGAGTGTAAAAGGTAGAATACAACCAGAAGATTAGCTCTGTTAAGGAAGCAAGAGAAGAAGGGCTTGTGTTCTTTCAAGATAATGTGCATTTCCATCTGCTTCAGCTGAGAATGTCTGCAGATGGTCTCAGTAAGAGCACGTGCACAAACACACAAAAGAAATGTATTTTATGTGAAGGGAAAGGAGCTGCCATTCCAAGAAAACTGTTAGCACCTTTTATGTGTCCTTATTACCAGTTATGATTCTCAACATTTTGTCTTTCGCTATTTTTTAGCAGATCCTTCTTTGTGAGAGGAATAAGCCAATCAAAGCACTGGAAATGGTAGCCAATAGCTGGGTTATTAGCTCATTTAATTATCCTGTAGCTTCTCTACATATTTCCTATATCTTTATGGGAAGAAGACTTTATTTATTGACTAGATTGGAATCTGTTACATAAATAAGGGAAATAATTATTACAAATGTCCCTTTCTTGTACACCTGTCACCTGCACTCACCAACAAGAGTTTATTGAGCATCTACCAGATGCCTGGCATCATACTGAGCACTGGGAATCCAGTGACGGATGGGGCCTGCCCTCATGAACTACCAGGTTGTGAAGGCTGCAGGAAAATCGACGATTTCTATGTTCAAGGAAAAGGACAATTATGTAAAAATACATACTTAAAAAAATTTATTCCTGGGTCATTTGGCATATTTGGATTTGCCCATGCAGGCATTTTACAGGTAGCTCAATAGCATCACAGCACACAGCACTGATGCCTTATTCTCCATTGGCTGGTGGCTCCTGCATGCAGCGCTAGCCTCCCCAAAAGGATTCTCTCCAGCTCATGGAACCGTAAGGCAGAATCTTCCAGGCTTCATCATCTTAGTCACATTCACCCTAACGGCTCCTGCAAAATATAAAAATAAAAAACTTTATTTCAGCTTCCCACTACCAAAAGTTTCCTCCTGTAATAAGGAGGGAAATACCTCATTCTAACCCATAGGTCTCTCCCAACTCTTATTGTACTGGGAGCATATTATACAATTATGATTTCCTCTTTTATTCAACCTTCGAAAAGTCTGTTGAATGATACCCAGGATCTTTACCAGGTAAGAAGAAAGGCAGTTCTGCCCACAAACTTTGATCTCACGTCTGGAGTTCCTCTAGGAAGCGCCTCTTGCCTCGCACGCCACTGCCTCTGTCTTCTCTTTCTCCTCGCTTCCATTAATTTGGAGACTCTAACCAGGTCATTGTTCAACAGGAGTAGATCAGGAAAGAATCACCTATTGATCATTTGTGCAATTTTCCCTCTTCTGCTTTTAAACATGTCCCCTGCCCTCCATGCTCACCTCAGATTCAACCTTCACCTGGATACCATTCATGATTGACCCAGTTCTCCCAACTCCCTTCTCCAGCACATGTGGCCCATGATGTTTCATTCACTTTAAGGACATGTCCTGCTTGGGGAGACATATCAAAACTCCCTGAGGGCAAGACAATGCCTTGTATTGTTTGTCTTCTCAGTGCCCAGCACTGACACCAGATACTTTGGAGACACAGAACATTCAGTCTCCTCATCAAAGCCTCCTAATCCAGGCTCACCACTCTCAGCTAAACTAGACAGAGTCTGGTCCTATATTCTCTACCTGGACTTCAGCATTAGTGGTTGCTTAAATCTCAAGTAAATAACCCAAGCTTGTAGAGATTGAAAATTTGCTAAGAGCAATCTAGTCACATGGTTCATTTCACCAAGAAGTGGATTTACTGTAAAACTATCAAAATTTAGGTTTCAGGGCTCTTAATGTGCATAAGCCCCAGTTTCAAGGCCCTTGAGACAGAGCCTAATGTATTTACATGGCTATACCTTTTTGTAAAATATTCAAAGTAAGATATTTTAACTACAATTATCTCTTTCCATTTCAACTCCTACTTCCTCTTATCTCCCCCCATACTGAGAGTCATTGCAGTGACCACAGGCATTTTTGGACTCTGGCTTAAGGGAAATTGAGGGGGGTTGTATTTACATGAGATATATTTATGTAGCTTGAGGTCACTTTCATATATGGTTAAGTAATTGCTAGCCATCCACACATAGGAATGACTTTTGGTAATACTTCTACCATCAAGAGTGGTAACCCAACCAGACATTGCAAAATGAATGTGCCAGGTCAGGGATGGTGTGACCATGTCCTACATCTTCCAGTGGCAAAAATATGTAGGCAGGGAGAGAACACAAGTTTACATGCCAGAAGCTACTGTGTGTAAAATTCTTCCAATAATCTGACATGTAAAACTTAAGTACAAGATTGAGTTCTCATTAATGCCTAGTCAACCAGAAATTTCCTCCTGGTGGAGGAAGTACAGCACTGAAAATCAGAAATGCATGATGCATTTTTTTTTTCCAGGGGAATCACATAAAAGAGAATCAATCCAAATTACGTCTTTAGAGTATAAAACTATAAAAGTACTGCAAAGAGTGAGTATGCCTAAAACAACTCATATATGAAAGAAACTGTACATTAGCTTCCCACTGAATTTGACAATAAGCTGAAAAACATATTTTCAACAAAAATTTGGAAGTTAAAAAAATCAGTCAACCATACTAGAGGAAACCTGGCTTATCTTTCTAGTTTCTCTAGAAGACAATATTTCAATATTTCTTTTACATGAAGAAGTGACACAAGAGTATGTAAAAATTTGACATTTTTACACAAGTCAAAAATGTAAAAAGAAAAAGTACTGTGGAGGTGCATTGGGCAATCGATTAGATATCATATTTCTGGCAGTTTTTATGTTTATAGTATTTACCAGCCCTTTTAAGTTCTAGCTTTCTTGTGATTCCTTTTTTTCCTTCTAAATAAGTAAATATTCACTCTCACACCTAATTTAGAGTTTTTTAATTTCGTTATTCCTTTTCTTAAAGAAGGCCTCCCCACTTTGCACACACATCAGCCCTAAGAAGCCTGGATCATCCCCTACTACGAAGATATTGAAAAGTGTGCCTGAGAAGTATAAGCAAGAAGTTGGTGTGTGTCTTGCTTTGCTTTTGTCTTCGGTTCAGCTAGCAAATGTGGAGAGTGTCCTCCAAGTGTAGGCAGAGTTTCGTAGTGCAGCCCACAATGGGTAAAAAGAGAGTTCGTCCTCAGAGAACTAAATAAAATATTGCAGGGCAGACAAATTGTTACTGTAGATGCCTTTGTTTGCTCTCTGGTCTTTGCTTTGCCCTATCCCACTGTGATGCAGGATAATAAAAGCTTCGCGATGCCCAGGGGCAAGGTGATGAGCCTTTCTTTAAGGTGAATGGAAAAATCTTCTCATCAATTCAATAACTTCAGTCCCAGTTGCATGTTATTAAAAGTCCCTGAGGACTGATGGATATGGAACTAGTTTTCCAAGGGCAAAGTTTCATTATTATAGGAATGTTCTCAAACTTCCCTAGATCATGAACTGCTTCTGAGCTCCATCTACTATTTATGCTTCCATTCACACTGTCTGCAAAGGGACTCATGCTGATCTCTTCCTATTTTCCTATCTTTATTAATCCAGAGCGAAAAGAACTTCTGAATGAGAGTGTCGTTCTTTTCATGCCCTTTCTTCCCCCTAATGCCCATCAAGTTATTCTTAATAGGTTCATCCTAGGGTTGCACTTCAAGGATCTTGTGAGTCCATGAATCTTGAAGGAATTTCTTATTATTTGGGACTAAAGCAGTGGTGATCTTTACAATTCTATTTCAGTTTTTAACATCTTTCTCAAAACCTTTCCATTATTCTTTTAACCTCAAAAGGAAAAAAGATGTACTGAGAAATCATAATCCCAAAAAGAAACTGAGATCAGAAACCCCCATGTATTTGCAGGCATCTGAAAGTTCAATTGGCTATCTAAATTCCAAGTAATTAATGTTCTCAGTTTTGTATCTTCAAATCAACTAGTTAGAAATAAAAACCTTTAGATGATTTCTAGCAAAGTATTAAAGAACCTCATTAGCATTTTCTCATTTAGCACAAACATAACAAGACCTAATTATCAGACTTCCCTTCCTCTAGGCCTGCCTGCAATAAGATTCTCTTATTCCCTGTTCCTTGACAGCATGTTACACTTTCTCACCTCCAAGTATTAATCACGCTGTCTGTCCAATCCACTAGTGGTGATTCCCACCCATTCCCTACCCAACAAAAGTCTTTTTATCTTTCAAAAACATATCTAAGCTCTTTGAAAACTTTCTTAACTTTATTTTCCCCAACCAACCCCATCTGAATGTTCATAGTAGTTTTCTATCTCTGTGGTATGTTTGGGATTTAAATTACAGCTATGAGTCACTTACTGTTGGGGACATGTGATGAAAAATGCATCATCTGGTGATTTTTGTCATTGTTTGGACATCATAGAGTGTTCTTACACAAATCTAGATGGCATACCCTACTGTATCCCTAGGCTATATGGTATAACCTATTCCTCCCAAGCTACAAACCTGTACAGAATGTTTCTGTCCTAAATACACAGGCAATTGAAACACCATCATAAGTATTTGTGTATCTAAACACATGTAAACATAGAAAAGGTAAAAACAGTGAAAATACAGTATTATAATCTTAAAGGACCACTGTTGCATATGTGGTCAGTTGTTGACCAAAACATTATTCATTATGCAGCATTGACTCTATAGCAAAGTTTTATTGTTGTTCAGATGTATTGTTTAATGTTGTGGCTATTGTTTTTATACTAACCCAATCAGACATTTATCCAAGATGGCTAACCCAGGGACAAATTGTATAACAAGGTTAAATAAAGTAAAATGAACCAAAACAATGTCCGCACTTATTATGCACTATATTAAAAGTGGGTAGAGACAAGGAGCAAATACGAGAAGAGGAAAAGAGGAAATAGAGAAAAGTATGTATTGCAATTATAAACAGAGACTTAGGCATGAAAAGTTGTTTTTCCTATTCCATGAGATTTGATAACACCTCATAAACCCAAAGGTCTTGCTGTACCTGCTCTATTGGCTCTAATACAAGCAGACTTTTTAGTGTGTTGGGCCATGAAGGGAAGATGGCATTTGCTGTAACCAGCAGGAAGCTGAGTAGGGCGTTGGAGAGCTATTTAGAGGCCCAAAGGTGAAATGACTATTTCTATGCCAAACTGTCTACGATGTGTAAGACTCTCAAAGCATTTGCCCCAACTGATTCCTGCTTTCTTTCTTCTAAAAAGACAGTTAGGTTTTTTATTTTAATGTACTATTTTTGCCCTCTTTCCCAGGTCTGCTTTGTGAATCTCGATGTGAACAAGGATGAATGCAGCACAGAGCACCTGCAACAGGTAACATTGGAAACTCAAGCTGTCCAGGAGCTCATTACCAGGACCATTCAGCTCGATTTCGTCTGTAAATAGCACTCATTTTGTAGGGGAGTCTTCAGTTAAACAATTTCATTACAGTCCATCTCCCCAACCCTTTCCCTAACACTTTCCCTTTACAGTTTGCTCTTTTTACATTTGTGAAGCTCGCTTTCCCATGCAGGTAGAACTGTCCAAGCAGGTACACATCCTCCTGCCCACCAGTGCCTTAAAATGGCTATATCTAGATGACTTTCTCAAGACTTTTCCAAAACCTGCTGATACCAGCCAACCCTCCCCTCTGTCTCTCAGATTTGCTTCTTCCTGCTGCTTTCATCAAATGCTTTATCTGTACCCTTGGCTTGAACTTTTTGCATCCTGTTGCTGCTAAATTTTCCAAGCACATTCAAGGCCGTGAGGACCCTGATGTAAATATCTGAAAGTATGCAAGGACTTGAAGGCCTATTCAGTCCTCCGGAACTAGAGCCTGCTGATACAATGAGAAGAATTAAGTGCTATAATAAGATTGCCATTTCATGCTGAAAGTGGACAATGGTTTGAATTTACCATTTGGTGTGATACTATGTGATGAATAACAGCACATGGTTTGCCACTTGATTTTCACAGAACAGTGGGCCTACAATTACTTGGTTATTGACAGTTATTCCCATATTGACAATGCTGCACTTCAAGCTTCTCAAACCCAGTTTCCCACACAGCTAATTCATTATAAATTTTCACTAAGCCCCAGATATCATCATCTGTGTAGTACTACGGGATTTTCAACACAAACTGCACATACAATTTTATTTGATAGAATTATGGTACAGAGTCCATCAGAGAGAGAGAGAGAAGACCAAAGCAAGTTGGCATCTAAGAATAGTGTGTTTGAAGAGTTTATGTGAGTGATTTGAAATAATGGTCTTCTATGGCCAAGAGCATACACACACGTTGGCACTGATTTAGCTACATGAACTGTGCAAGTTACTAATCTCTAGGCCCTAGACTGCTTGTGTATAACGTGAAAGGAATAATGGTACCTAATCCATATACCGCTGTTGTGAAGATTAAATGTAGTCAGACTTAACATATATACAAGCTTTAGCATAGTGCTTAGTACACAGAGTAAAATCAATGCTAGTCACAATTTTATTGTAATTATTGTTATTGACAATTAGAACAGAAGATGTGTTAGTCCATTTTCATGCTGCTGATAAAGACATACCCTATACTGGGCAATTTACATAAGAAAGAGGTTTATTGGACTTACAGTTCCACGTGGCTGGGGAGGCCTCACAATCATGATAGAAGGCAAAGAGAAGCAAGTCACATCTTACGTGGATGGCAGCAGACAAAGAGACAGGTTGCATATTAAAACTCCCGTTTTAAAACCATCAGATCTCATGAGACCCATTCAGTATCACAAGAACAGCATGGGAGATCCCCACCCCTATAATTCAATCATCTCCCACCAGGTTCCTCCCACAGCACATGGGAATTATAGCAGCTACAAGATGGGATTTGGATAAGGACACAGAGCCAAACCATATCAGAAGATTATTAGTAAAAAATATAAATATTTTTTATGCAATGTCTTAAAGGGAAAAATTTCTCAAAGTTACTGTTTATACCTGTGGTATAATAGCAATTACTAAATGTTTACTTGGGAAAATTTAGAACAAAAGAGTTTTTAAAGCTTAAATTTGCTCTTTCAATCTAAACTTGCATGCTTCCATTTTATAAAATTTATTCTAGTAATAATCTTGTAGATTAAGTAATTTATAGTATGAGCAGTTACAAGTATTATTTCTGCACGTAAAGTCGTCTTTGATGAGTGGTATTTGGTGAAAAGAGATCAGCTAAACTGATAAAGATACTTGCTTTACAGAAACTGGTCAACGTTTCACCAGATCTTCCAAAACTTATCAGTTCCATGAATGTCCAACAACCAAAAGAAAATGAAATTGTCGTCCTAAGTGGGTTAGCCTCTGGAAATCTCCAGGCAGATTTTGAAGCTTCCCAGGTAAGACATAAGTTCTTGATAAGCCATTCACTTACATCTATAGTTAGCTCAGCACAGATCAGTGTAAACCCAAAATAGATGCTACACATAAACTTCCGTAACATAGGAATCTAAGTGCCTTTGTATTTGAGAACATTCTGCATTTGTATTTCTCTTAAATACCACCACTTAGAGTTTGACAGAGCTTTTCTTACATCAACTCCTAATTTCTATTATCTCCTCAAATTCCTAAGTTGATTTTGAGCTAGAGTAGACAGAGTAGGCATTGGTTATTTAGCTTGGTTTTCTACAAATCTACTGAATAAGCAAAACAGAATTGTCTTCTCTTTTAGGAGCAGTACCAAAATTCTATTTCATACCATGTGATCCCAGAATCCAACAATATCATCTTTCAGATGTTATGTATTTCTTAGGAAGTACCAAACTAGTCAAGCTAGTAAATCCAGGATGGCAGCTTCAAGGATGAAAAGAGAGTGTTTTGGGCACAACTAATAAAATGTCCCCACTCCAAAACAAGTGTTATTGAAAATACTACTATTATCATTCAATGCACTCATGTTCATTCCTATTATATAAATCACTATAACATTATTTAAAGACATGTAAGTAAAGTTGTTTAGTTAATTTATAAGAAAAATACACATAAAGTATGTTATAGTGATATGTAACAGCTCCAGATTAAAATGATGAGCATTTGTTTTCCACAAATTGTTCTTCCTTGGGTTTTAATTTTGCTGTCAATTTTTAAAGTCCTCTTTTATCCTTCGACTCTTCAAATTCTCAAAAAGCCCAAAGTCTCCAAATTTCATGAAACATAAAACAGTATGATAAATCAATTAATAAACAAGGAGGCTTTATTTCCAGGTAATCAAATATCCCTGACTTTCTAGCTACTAAAAAGTCTTGTGTGTTAGAAATTTTACATGAGTCCTAAGTAATTTGTGGCTTGTCAATAAACTGTACATTATCTTTGAGAGTGAAGACTATTTCCACTTTCTTTTTAGCATTAACAGATTTTTTTAAAAAGCTGCCTCTGCATTATAGAACACTTTTCCTAGCTTTTGGCAACTACAGGTATTACTGAGAAATTCCGACTTTCTTTCAATATCTTTATGAAAATTGGTGTTGACATTAATTGGACTTAACATTGAGTTGAACTTACCAGACCCTGATTAATCCTGGTTAGGATTCTTAATTAAACATGTCGGAAAATTAGCTTAAGCAAAAACAAACATATTGTTTCATGAAACTAGAAAGATCCAGGAGTAAATTAGAGACTTAAACAATGTTATCAAGAGGTGGATTTTTCTCTTTCGGCCTCTTTTCTGTTTTCTTTCCATTGGCCCTATTATCAGACAAGCCCCTCCCATAAAGAAGCAATATCTCTTTGGGTTCAAGTTGAGACAGAGTGAATGGAATGTCACTTCCATGTGGCTATCAGCAAAAGTCTTGGCTCTCATACGTCACATGCCCATTTCTGAACCAATCACTGTGACCCAAGGAATGCATTATTCAGATTGGCCAGGCTTGAGTCACATGACCACCTCTGCAGCTGCAAATGAATCAACTCCATGCGAATCATGGACTCTGCTGAGGTTGACCCAGTGATAGTATAGTGTGCCCTTCTCCTCAGGGCAATTGTCTGATTCATGTTTGCACCTCCTTGCATAATTTGCATACAATAGGCACTCAGAAAATACCAGGTGAGTATAGTGTAATATGTCTAAACTCAGTGGAAAGAAAATTAAGCCAACTTCTGCTTACTTTACAACAGCAGTTCCTCTCCATTTGGGGGATCACAAATACTTTGTGAATTCAATAAAAGCTATAGACCAGTGCGTCTCAAATGCTAATGCATGTAGGCATGTCCAACAGATTCCTTGGAGATGCAGATTCTGATTCAGTAGATCTGGGTTGAGACCTGAGATTAAATATTTCCAACAAGCTCCTAGGTGATACCACGGCCGCAGGTCCGCACCCTCACTTAGAAAAGCAAGGCAACGGACAGTCTTCTTTGAAAAATAGACCTAATCACATATGCACATAAGGGAATTCTATTTTTGAGCCCCCAGGGAATTCCTGAACCCCTTGGAGAAAGATTGAATTTTTCATTGTATTATCATCTCTCCTAGAATTATTGAAACTTTTTATTACTATTCCAATGAACAATAAATAATATGAATAGTGAAAATGTATAGTGGAGAATGGGGATATGGTTTGTAACCTTGGAACTGAGCAGAAGTAACAGGTCTAACTAGTGCATGATTCAATAATTTGGGCCTCTTTTTCACTGTTCTTCCCATATGCTGGTCTTTTAGAGATAATTAGTTCACTTCCTGTGGGATTTCATTTAATTTCATGTTGACTACTTCTTCAGAGAAGCAATACAAATTATAGAATCTAGTAGTTGATGGAACACTTACTGTACATCTGAAGTATTAGTAGGGGTTTTACTGAGTATTTTCAAGGCAGAGAAAGATACTGGTCTGAGAAGCTGGGACTCAGTTTAATCAAGAGAGGTAACCAAGACAGTGTTGACAAAAATTTAGACCGGCTCCTTCTTGACTCTAGACTTTGACTTCCCTTTTCTTAGAGCATTTAATCTAGAAAATTTATCATTCTAAATTCCTCCTCTGCCATTTTGAGATGTAAATCTCTTTGTAAAAGCCTCTCGACAGCTTTATACCCAGAAATGTCTTTTTCAAGGACCTGGGAGCTGTCCCTTTAAAATGTAATCATCAAGGAAAATAGTTCCCTTAGTGTCCCCAGTCTCCATGGGAGAGTAAGAACCTAACTTCAGTGGGCATCTTGCCCCAGGTTGTAAAACTACCTCCTGTAATAAAGATACAAGAGAGTTTACTTAAAGCCAATTATCAAACACAGGTGACCTAAGATCTCTTCTATCACCCTAGCCCTTAAAAACCCTGTTGCCTTTTGTTTCAGTGGAGTTGTGGTCCAGCTTAGTTCTGGCCTCCCTTCCCTATTTTAATAGCCTCGAATAAAATCTTCTTTGCCTGTTTAACTTTGCGCAGTTGAATTTTTGCTTTGACCAAGGGAAACTAAAATATGTGATACAGCTGGTCTATTTTCCCCTAAGTCAGAGTTTCTCCTAGGTACCTTGTGTTCCCAAACATCACTTGATTTTTTTTCAAGCAGTTTATTAATATGATCCCAGAAGATATTTCAAATATTTTAAAGGTCCCCCACTCCTTTTAAGAGGAGAGCTTGGTAGAAAAGGAAAGGTCAGAAGCAAGAGTCTTTTATTTTCCCTTTTTAATAAATGCCTTCTTTTCTCTTCACTTTTAGTGCCCTTGGCTGCCAGATATCTGCTTGGTCCAATGTGCAAGAGGGAACAGACCAAACAGTACCAATTGCATCATCTTTGAAATCAACAAATTTTTGATTGGTCTAGAACTGGTCCAGGAGCGACAGCTCCACCTGGAAACAAACATCTTGAAACTGGAGGATGACACGAACTGTTCCTTATCCTCAATTGAGGAAGACTTTCTCACTGCTTCTGAGCACCTGGAGGAAGAGAATGAGGTGGACGAATCTAGGAACGGTGAGAACTTTCCAATAAAAATGTGCCTCCTGAAACTAGTCCCCATATAAAAACATCTGGGTGAGAGTTCAGAAAAGTTCCAGGCCACACCAGTTTGACTGATACATCACAAGCTTTACTTGCTGAATTTTAAGGAAGGAAGGAAGGAGGACACGAGAACACTGGTGAAGATGCTGCCAAATGCACTTAGCAGACTTAATGGTTGGATGGATCCAGACTCCCAAAAGATGCCTTAGGGATGCTGAAGGGAATTTGTGTACTTTAAAGGAAAATCCTCCTGCCTGCCAAGAGATGGTGGCTACCACTGGGAGGAAAGTTAACTTTCCTAAGCTTTCCATAAAAGCCGTATATTAGTTAGAGCCAAGTTGGACCAGCCTGGATTTGAATCCCAGCACTGCCACATTGAGGCTGTGAGATCTGGTGCCAGTTACCTAATTTTTCTGAGTCCTAGTTTTTTTGTCTAATTTGGAAGTACTGCCTATACCTAATGATTTTTGTGAGAATAGAAAGAGATAATCCAGGAAAGTACTTGACATTCATTTCTTCAGCTCTTTCTGTTGACTCAGTCACAGAGCTCAATGAACAATGGGTTCCTTCTTCCCAGTTTTAGCCACCGAGGAAGGGGTACCCCAGATGTTGTTGCCACTGTCCCTGGGACAAGTTACATGCAAACTTTAGACAAATCTTTGCAAGAAGTCCCACTACTGAGGTTGCTGTCAACATCCCCCCTTCTCCTTCAGTACCCGACGGGAAGCTCTAAGATGCAACTGTCTTTCCCCTGAAGAATGCTTTCCCCTGAAGAATGGTGGCAGCCCTCAGCCCTCAAATACCTCCTACTCTAGTGTTTGCATTTGTATTCCACATGGAAAGCCATTTCGTTGGGTGGCATTCTATCATGAAATTTGAAAGCCTTTTCAGACTCATTTTTCTTGAAGAAACATTCAAAATGTTATTCTTTAAGGGGGAAAAAATTAATGCTTTATAATAGAGTCTATTACATTAGACTCATGGTAACCTGCTATCCAAAAAGTAATCGTGTCCCACATTTTCTCTTCACTAGGTTATGAAAATGTAAATGTCTCAGCCAATGTTTTGGAAAGTAAACAGCCAAAGGGTGCCACCCAGGAGGAATGGAATTACAACAAAGAAAAGTGGCTTTATGCTTTGGAAGACAAATACATCAACAAATATCACACACCGTTGGTTAAAATAGAACGATCTCCAGAAAACCTAACAAAGAACACAGCCTCGCAGAGTCTAGATCCCTCAGCCAAGCCATC
This sequence comes from Cacajao melanocephalus, assembly GCA_963573385.1. Classification (NCBI taxonomy): domain Eukaryota; kingdom Metazoa; phylum Chordata; class Mammalia; order Primates; family Pitheciidae; genus Cacajao; species Cacajao melanocephalus. The sequence goes on along the minus strand of CAUYLG010031808.1, from coordinate 207,853 downwards.
ACAGTGGAAAAGTGAAGCTGTGGGGAGTGAGAGACAAGCCACACATTATTATTATTCAGAAGCTTTTAAAGGCCAAGTGGAAAAATCACAGGCACTGTATATTCCAAAGGATGCTTATTTCTCCATGATGGATAAAGATGTGCCTTCTGCATGTGCTGTGGCTGAACAGAGAAGCAACCTAAACCCAGGAGATCATGAAGACACAAGAAATGCTCTCCCTCCTGTACAAGATGGAGAAGTCACAACTGGCAAGTATGCTACAAATTTAGCAGAATCCGTGCTACAGGATGCATTTATCAGATTATCTCAGCCTCATCCCACCTTACTCCAGGAATATGCAGCCAGTGTTTCTGTAGCAAGTTCTCTGCTTCCCAGTTACTATTCCACAAAAGATACAGTGGTTTCTCGGTCATGGAATGAGCTCCCCAAAATCGTCGTTGTTCAGAGTCCAGATGGCAGTGATGCTCCCCCTGAGCCAGGCATCTCCTCATGGCCTGAGACAGAAGTCTCTGTTGAAACCTCAGTCATCCTCTCGGGAGAGAACTCCAGCAGACAACCCCAGAGTGCTGTAGAAGTGGCATTAGCTTGTGCAGCCACTGTGATTGGAACCATTTCCAGTCCACAGGCCACAGAAAGACTCAAAATGGAGCAAGTGGATTCAAAGCGTCCACTAGGTGGCAGTGGTGCACAGCAAACTCAACCACCCCAAGGACTCAAGGAACCTTCCATCAATGAGTACTCCTTTCCATCTGCTTTGTGTGGCATGACTCAAGTGGCCAGTGCCGTGGCTGTCTGTGGTCTGGGTGAAAGAGAAGAAGTGACATGCTCAGTGGCTCCAAGTGGTAGTCTCTTGCCTGCAGCTGATGCTTCTGAAGCCATCCCCCCACCTTGTAGTTTAGCAAGCATACAGCTTGGCAAGGAAGCTATTGCAGAGGGATTGCTCAAGGAGGCTGCTCTGGTTTTAACAAGGCCTAATACCTACAGCAGCATGGGAGACTTCCTGGAATCCATGAACAGGAGAATCATGGAAACTGCTTCAAAGTCTCAGACCCTGTGCTCAGAAAATGTCCTCAGGAATGAACTGGCACATACGCTGTCCAATGTCATCCTGAAGCATTCCATTGACGAAGTTTACCAGAAAAATATGATAATCAACCCCAGTGATGACAGGCATTCATCTGAAATTCTGGACACCTTAATGGAAAGTACAAACCAACTGCTCTTTGATGTGATATGCTTCACGTTCAAGAAGATGAGCCACATTGTACGTCTTGGTGAATGTCCTGCTGTCCTTTCTAAGGAGACCACCAGAAGGAGGGAGACAGAACCAGGCTGCCAGCCATCTGATCCGGGTGCTAGTCAAGCATGGACAAAAGCCACTGAATCCTCCAGCGGCTCTCCACTTAGTGATTCACACAACACTGGTTTTGTCATCCACAATCTCGTGGGGGACATGCATTCAAAACAAGACAAGAGTGGAGTGAGGCCAGGCCTCTTCAAGAACCCCACACTGCCTTCAGAATTATCAGGTAGTCACAGAGTGCCCAACTCTTCGACTGCTAAAACATCCCCCAAGGAAATATATCTGAAAGGAACAGCGGGAGAGGATACAAAAAGCCCTCATCTCAGTGAGAATGAATGCAGAGCCTCTTTGGAAGCACAAAGGTCCCCGACAGTCAGCCAGTGCAGAAGCGGTTCCCAGGAGGCTGGGGACAGTATCCACCCAAACACCCAAGAAAAGTACAACTGTGCCACGTCTCACAACAACAAAGTTCAAGTCAACCTGTCCTTGTTAGGGGACGACTTGCTGCTTCCTGCTCAATCCGTGCTTCAAGCAAAGCATGCAGACATCTACTGCATTACAGACTTTGCGGAAGAATTAGCAGACACGGTCGTCTCCATGGCAACTGAAATTGCAGCGATTTGCCTTGACAACTCCAGTGGAAAACAACCCTGGTTTTGTGCATGGAAAAGAGGGAGTGAGTTTCTGATGACACCCAACGTACCCTGCCGATCCTTGAAGAGAAAGAAAGAGATCCAGGGGAGCGGGGCCGCTGTGAGGAAACACAAGCCTCCCCGGCTCAGTGAGATCAAGAGGAAGACAGACGAGCACCCCGAGCTTAAAGAGAAGCTCATGAACAGGGTTGTGGATGAGTCCATGAACCTTGAGGATGTCCCAGATTCTGTCAATCTTTTTGCCAATGAAGTGGCAGCCAAGATCATGAACCTGACGGAGTTCTCGATGGTGGACGGCACGTGGCAGGCACAGGGCTATTCCCGGAATAGGTTACTGAGTGGTGGCGACAGGTGGAGCCGGCTGAAGACCTCCAGCTGCGAAAGCATTCCTGAAGAAGACTCCGAGGCCAGGGCCTATGTCAACAGCCTGGGGTTAATGAGCACCCTGAGCCAGCCCGTCAGCAGGGCCAGCTCTGTCTCCAAGCAGTCGAGCTGTGAGAGCATCACTGATGAGTTTTCCAGGTTCATGGTGAACCAGATGGAAAATGAAGGGAGAGGTTTTGAGTTACTGCTGGATTACTATGCTGGCAAGAACGCCAACAGCATTCTGAGCTCGGCCATGCAACAGGCTTGCCGGAAAAGTGACCACCTCAGTGCAAGGTCGAGCTGTCCCTCTAAGCAGTCCAGCACAGAGAGCATCACCGAGGAGTTCTACAGGTACATGCTGAGGGACATTGAAAGAGACAGGAGAGACAGTGCCTCCTCCAGACGGAGCAGCCAGGACTGGACAGCTGGCCTACTATCTCCTTCTCTGCGATCTCCAGCATGCCACAGACAGTCATCCATGCCAGACAGCAGGTCCCCATGCTCCAGGCTGACAGTGAATGTGCCCATCAAAGCCAACTCTTTAGATGGCTTTGCACAGAACTGCCCACACGATTTCCTAAGCGTGCAGCCGGTCAGTAGCGCGTCCTCATCCGGTCTCTGCAAATCTGACTCTTGCTTGTATCGGAGAGGTGGGACTGACCACATCACAAACATGTTAATTCATGAAACGTGGGCTAGCTCCATCGAGGCCCTCATGCGCAAGAACAAAATCATTGTGGATGATGTAGGGGGAGCTGACAAGGAGCCTGTTTCCGGCGGCTCTCCCTCGCAAGCAGAGAGGTGTGCACGTAGGTCAGCTTCGATCAGGATGTGCGGTGGGCCAACTCTGCTTGTTCAGGAGTCTCTCGATTGCCCGAGGAAAGACCCTGTTACCGAACGCAAACAGCCCCCAGTGTCATCTTTGAGCAAAACCACTTCTCTTACAAACCACAACCGTTTAGATTCTAAAAAAGAAACTTCCTCGTGCCAGGACACTGTCCCAGTAAACCACAAAAGGCGATCACTTTGCTCCAGGGAAGTGCCTTTGATTCAGATTGAAACAGATCAGAGAGAAGCACGTGCTGGGGAACCTGGGCCCTTCCTTTCCAAAAGCAGCCTCCTAGAGGAAGCAGAAGAGCATTTAAATGACGAAAACATCCCAGATGTGGTGAGAGGTGGAGACACAGCTGTGAACACCTGTCAAATCCATAGGTGAGTGAATCATCTCTTAGACTACATACAGTGCATGTGACTGGAATTTGCATCTTAATCAATGTTTAGTCTGACTCTTAGACATAAATTTCGATTTGGATGGTGCAAGAACCAAATTTTCAAAACCAAAAAAAAAAATGACCTCCTGGGTTAATATGCCCTTATGATAGAAAGTTGAAAGTAACTTTCTTAAAAATCTCCAAAACAAATTAAACTGATCTATATAACCAAAGAAGACATCATTCTTCCCATTAAAATTAATCTCCTATGGTTTGCTACCTTTTAAAATTCATTCGTGGCATTTTTAAGCAAATAATAATATTAATAACATATTATGCAATAACATTAACAATAAATGATGCCAACTTATTCATTTGAAAACAGTTAAATTTAAATAAATATTAGTATTGGCATTTGACATTAAATATTTTGGCATTGTTATTCTCTCCTCTTGTTTTTCTTCTCCATAGAGTCTCTCCTTTCAAGTTTTTCTGTTTTTTTTTTTGTTTTTTTTTTTGTGAAGATCTTGGCAAGGACACTGTGTCCCACAACAGCTGGCCCTTTAGATGCCTGGTATAATTCTGGCAGTGTAAATGCAAGGCCACACTGGAGTATTGTTATTTAAACAGTTCTCTTCCAGAAAATTATGACGTAGTTGATGATGCATTTTGAATTTGACACAATGTAACAATTTCTCTCAGGCTGCTTAAAGAACTGTCCATTCCTTTTACAACATATATTTGCTGTAGAAATGTATAAGATTCTTGAATATGAGCTCATTGTATCATTCCTTTAGTTTTAGTCCGTAGTTAAAAACAGGAAAACAAAATAAAAAATTAAGCTACTGGCCTTGGAAAACCTAAGTCGGAGAAGTCTTTTCAGAGACATATGCCTATATTGTTTGTTATTTACAAGAAGCCTGTGATTTTTAAATGTTTAGTGGCAATGAAGAAGTTGAACATAGCCTTCATCAAATTTCAGCAGCTCTCTGAAAGTACTTCAGCAGAGAAGGGATTCATCTTCAGGTACTGGTGCTCCTCACTAGAGGGCATCATTACAGGTGTGGTTATGGTTGAGTGTATTTCATACCCAGTGTCTAGGTGGATTTAAATATATCCTTCTTAGCCACTCAGTGCTAAGAACTTAACTTTCCAATTGGATGAAACCCTGGAAGAATAGGGAGAAAGCATGAAAACAAAAGCAAAAGAACACAAAATCAAATGACACAGGCAGAGCTAACCAAGACACATGTTTATACAACAGTAATTCTCCAGCTACAGACAATATGTATCAAAGTATTTTATCTAGGTTGCATGGAAAATTACAATTTTTTAAAGCGATCAGAGTTGAAGAAACAAATTAGCTCATGTGTAATTCTCTAGAATTACTTTAACTTGAAATACAAGAAAATGGAAAACCCTTACTATAGAATACAGATGCCTGACTTAGAGTCTTCTTCAACACAGATATCTTAAATCCAGCTGAGATTTTTAACCAAAGAGTGACTAGTTAGGGAACGTTCACCAAATAGTAATTCAACAAGAGTTATGGTTGTAGGCTGAGATCAAATAGCATGTGTTACTGAAGTTGAATAAAATTCATTATACAATTATGAATTAAATGTCACTGGTATCCTTAAAATAGGTACAATTCAATGCTATTTCCAAAAAAAATGGGAAATATTTATGAATAAAGTCCTCAAATGACTTAGGTTTGTATTACATATAATGATCTAAGAACATACCCTCTAAAATCATGATTTCTGGTTTGGTTTACCACCAATAAAACAAAAAAGAATGTAGAGTCATCCACCCTAGAAATTCAAGACCTACATCTGCTTCCAAAACATAAGGACTAAATATTGAAAGTGTTTTTCTTTGTGGAACAATATAAAGAATTATTATGGAACATGGATTTTACTAACCTTGCAACAATGCCACCTGCATCAACTTCTCTGTTTACCTCAGTTTACTCACCTATAGGAAAGAATGATAATTATATTATGTGAGGATCCTTAAGATTTTAATAAAGAAATGAACATAAATCTCTCAACTCAGTGCCTCGCAGGTTGTAAGCACTCAATAAATGCTTGCTTTTTAGTGTTGTCGTTGTTTGGGGTTAGGGTATATGATTGACCTTATTCCAGGAAATTTTTTTTTCCAAAAGAAATAGCTTATGGACTGTAAGAGGATTTTATTAAAACAAGAGATTTTCCAGAATTTGCTAGAGGGAAAATTAACCATATTTAGATTACATTTTCTGAGCTCAGAGATGTTATGGGATTTGATTAGTCAAAATAGCTAAATACAAAACTCACTTCTCTGTGAAACAGTTCTACCCCCATCCACACAAACAAGATAAGTGGCATATGCACTCTTAATTTTGTTTCGAGTTGTCGAGACATCATGTCCTGAAAATAATTTTAGGCTATTTTCTTTAAGCACGTTTTCATAATTCTTACTTTAAAAAATGTTCTTAATGCTCAATATACTCAAATAAAAATCACTTTCTTACTTTTTTTGATAAAAGAATAACAGCTTCAGAGTTTACTGGACTTTTTGACAAGCTGATACCACAAAGTATAAACAAGAAACTGAGAATTCTGAGCATTCGCACGCCATACTCACTGACATAATCTTATGTTTTAGAAACGTATTTTAGGTTGTGTATCCATTTATATTTGCTTCAAGAAAAAATTATTCGTCCCTCAAACATTTGAGTGCTTATTCTGACAAGCAATTGACCTTGGGGCTGAAAACACGGAAGAAAATAGAAAGACTTGTATCTACTCTCGTAGCTCTTACACACTAGTGGGAGAGACAGGCAGCATACCTGGGAAAACCTTTGGAAAAAATATTATTGTATAGTGTGATGAGGGAAAAAATAAAGAGTAATGTGGCAGCAAATAACTGGTAGGGAAAGTGGATACTTAGATAGGATGCTGGCATTTGAGATGAGACCTAAAGAAGAGAAGTTGCCCACCATGGGAAGAACTAGGGTGAAAGACTTGTGAAAGACTTGCATTTTAAGCATCATGGTGATCTAGCCAGCCTAAAAAATGTTCCCAACATGAATCACCTAGAGATCCTGGATTAAATATAATAAACATCTTTTTAAGCACAACGTTGATTTTAAAAAAAGAAAAGAAAAACAAATAAGCTTTTGTGATCTATTGCCCAGAATGGTGAATGTAATAAACAACAATTCAGTATATATTTCTTTTTCTTTCTTTCTTTTTTTTTAAGATAGAGTCTCACGCTGTCACTCAGGCTGGAGTGCTGTGGCGCAACCATGGCTCCCCGCAGCTCCAACCTCCTGGGCTCAAGAGATCCTCCTACCTCAGCCTTTCAAGCAGCTGGGACTATAGGTGTGGACCACCATGCCCACCCAGCTTTTTAAATTTTTGTGGAGATGGAGATCTCACTCAGTTGCCCAGGCTGGTCTCAGACTCCTGGGCTCAAATGATCCTGCCACCTCAGCCTCCCAAAGTGCTGATATTACAGGTGTGAGCCACTGTGCCTTACCTATATATTTCAAAACTGCTAAAAGATTAGTTATTAAATCTTTTCACCACAACAAAATATAAGTACGTGAGGTGCTAGGTTTGTTAATTAGCATGATTTAATCATTACAGAGGGTAAACATATATGAAAGCATCACAGTGTACCCCATATAATAGATACAATTACTGTCCATTTAAAAAATTGACAAGCAGGTGTGGTATATTCCCCATGGATTTGGATGTTTGGCACCTCTGTCTAAAACAGCACCTCCTAGGAGCCCTTATCTGGAGAGATGGGAACAGAATGCTGTCTGCCATTTATGATTTACCCTCATTTCGTAGATAAAGCTGATCTTAACAATAGTAATTATAATGAAAATTTCAGAAGGAAAAGAAAAGAAATGATTTGAAAAGGTAGTAAATTAAAGCTGACTCTGTGCCTGCCCTTGAGGGCATTTACCTGTCTCTGTAGCCTAAAAATACATTTTCTAAAGGCTGGTAGGAACCAGGAAATGAGACTGTGTGTCCCTGAATGGTGAAGACTTGGAACCGAGACAGACTCCCACATGCTGAAGGGTTACAACCTCAGTAAAAGTGTGAACTAAGGAAAAAGTTCACCCACCAGAAAAGTAAACTGATTTTCTTAAAAAATGTGTCTTTCCGGGTTAGGGCTCTGGGTATGAGAAGAAAACAATCCCCTTGAGAATTTATAACCACAGTTTACCCTAATGCATTTTTATAATTCTAATTTGCATTATACCTGTGGTCCAGGAAATCCCAAGCTCGTAAATTACCTTAAAGCAATGTCAGGTTGACAACCCTGTGAGAGCTTGGCAGAGGCAAAAGTAAAATCTCTGGAGAGTTAAGCCCCATCTTAAAGGATTTCAAAAAATAAAGCCCCATCAAATATGAGCTCAGAGTCTCAAACTGCAAGACACACAAGGAATCAAGGCACTGTGAGAAAGACTCAGCACAAACATGAAAAGGCAGAATTAGCCCTACTAAAGTTCTCAGACACTGGAATTATTAAATACAGAATGTAAAGTACTTATTTTTAATGTTTCAAAAAAATGAGACATACAAAATAGGAGCAAGAAAGGAAATACCATCAGAATAGAATGAGGTAGATATAAAAATCAAATACCACTACAAGAGAAAAAAGTGTAATAATTGAAATTTAAAACCACTAGATAGAAAAACATTATTGAAACCAAAAACACAATGGCATACCTGCAGAGACAGCATTAAAGATGAATGTGAAAGGACTTCTGTTTCCACGTATAATGCAGTTACTGAAACTGAAACTGAACTTGCCCTCCATCCATGAATTTTTCTTTTTTATTTTTTTGAGACAGAGTCTTGCCCTGTCACCCAAGCTGGAGTGCAGTGGTGCGATCTTGACTCACTGCAGTCTCTGCCTCCCAGTTGCAAGTGATTCTCCTGCATCCACCTCCTGGGGTAGCTGGGATTACAGCAGCATGCCACCACACCTGGCTAATTTTTCTTTTGTATTTTTAATAGAGATGGGGTTTCACCATGTTGGCCAGGCTGGTCTCAGAATCCTAAACTCAAGTGATCCACCTGCCTCTGCCTCCCAATGTGCTGGGATTGCAAATGTCAGCCACTGTGACTGGCCCATCCATGAATAATTTATTTTTGATGAGCAGAATTAAGCAACTGCTTTCACACATTGTGCAACAAGCAGCACATTGAGCGAAGGAAAATAAACATGATTAGCCCTATAATCGCCCTCACTTTCTGTCAGGATTCCCTTTTCAGACAATAGTGCAAAGAGGGAAATCCTGAGTGGAGTTTAGTGGACACAATGAGGTGAGGAGTCACAGGCTAGAGGGAGATACACAGAGAAAGAAGAGGAATCTGCACAGGATGCCCCTGGACCTGTTGCTGAACACTGAGTCATGCAGGCGTAAGTACAACCCCATGATGCCAGAGAGTTGTAAGCTGGACAGTGCCACAAGCTCCCACAGTACTGCAAGATGTTTGGTCCCAACTAGCCAGAGTGAAGAACCCATATTAAATACACACAGTACTCAGTAGAGACCCTAAAAGGATCAAATCATAAAATTAAGGCTAAACTAGCCCTAAAAATCGAGGCTTATCTACACTTGTTCTAACAAAACTTAAAAAGCAAGCATCAAAAAGATCAAGCTGAACTGAAACTAATTTAATGTAGAATAAAGTCCAACACTGTTTAAAGGAAGAACAACAACATCCAGTACTCAACAACATGAACACTTAGAATGTAGCATCCAAGCAAAAAAATGCTACACAGAGAAGAAAAATGTCGTTCATAACAAGGAGTATAATCACCAATAGAAACATCTCCAGAAATTACAGAGAAGATAAAATTAGCAGACAAGGACTTTAAATATGTCTTATAAATATGCTGAAAGATTTAAAGGTACACATGAATATAAGATTTGATGAAAGTTATAAACTCACAAATTAAGAAATATAATGAACTCTAAGCAGGATCAACAAAAAGAAAACCACATCAAGGCACATCATAATGAAATTATTAAAAACAAATCATAAAGAAATAGTCTTAAAAGCAGCCCAGATAAAAAGAAACATTACATATTGAGGAGCACAAATAAAAATGGCAGATTTCTTATCAGGAACAATATAAGATAAAAGACAAAGAATGACAGCTGTACTATGCTGAAGGAAAAAAACTGTCAGCCTAGTATACTTTAAACAGATAAATCAATCAATGAACAGGAACAGAGAGGCCAATAATAGACACCCACAAATAAAGTCAGTTGATCTTTGACAAGGAAACAAAGGTAATATAATGAAGAAAAGATAATCTCTTCAACAAATTGTATGGAAACAACTGGAAATTTACATGATGAAAAAATGAATCTAGACACAAACATTATACCTTTTGCAAAAAATAACACAAAATGGAGCACAGACCTAAATGTAAACACAAAGCTATATAACTCCTAGAATGGCCAGGTCCAGTGGCTATAATCTTGGACCTTTCGGAGGCCGAGGCAAGTGAATCACCTGAACTCAGGAGTTTGAGACCAGCCTGGCCAACATGGTGAAATCCTGTCTCTACTAAAAATACAAAAATTAGTTGGGTGTGGTGATACGAGACTATAATCCCAGCTGCTTGGGAGGCTGAAACAGGAGAATCGCTTTATCTGGGAGGTGGAGGTTGCAGTGAGCCAAGATGGCACCACTGCACTCCAGCCTGAGTGACAGAGCAGGACTCTTTCTCAAAAAAAGGAAAAAAGAAAAATTCTAGAAGATAATGTAGGAGAAAAATCTAAATGTTCGTGGGTATGGCAATGAGGCACCAAATTGATAAGCTAGACTTTATTAAAATTAGAAACTTTTGCTCTGTGAAAGACACTGTCAAGAACATGAGAAGATAAGCCACAGATTGGGAGAAAATATTTCTAAAATACATATATAATAAAGCACCATTACCCAAAATATACAAAGAACTCTTAAAACTCAACAACATAAAAATAGACAAACTGAGTTTAAAATGAGCAATGTCATGGAGCTTTTCTGCTATTTTTTTTTCTAGCAGTTTTATAGTTTTAAGTCTTACATTTAAGTTTTTAATCCATTTTTAGTTGTTCCTTATATAAGAGGTGAGAAAATGGTCCATTTTTATTCTGATGCATGGGGCTATCCAGTTTTCCCACACCATTTACTGAAGAGACTATCCTTTCTTCATTGTGTGTTTTGGGCACTTTTGTAGACAATCAGTTGATCATAGATATGTGGGTTTATTTCTGGACGCTCTATCCTATTTCACTGGTCAATGTTTTTATCCCAGTACCATCCTGTTTTAATTACTATTGCTTTGTAGTATATTTTGAAATCAGGAAATTCTGCCATTTGTGACAACATGAATGAACATAGAGGATGTTACATTAAATGAAATATGCCAAGCACAGAGAGACAAATGCAATCTGATCTCACATATATATGAAATTTTAAAAAGTCAAACTCATAAAAGGAGAGAGTAAAATGATGGTTTCCAGAGGCTGGGAACTGGGGGAGGTGGACAGAGAAAGGAAGATTCTAGTCAATAGGTAAAAAGCTGCAGTTAGACAGAAAGAACTTGTTCCAGTGCTCTGTTGCACAGTAAGGTGATTACAGTTAATAATAATGTATCATATGTATCAAAATGGCTAAAAGAGAAGGTTTTAAATGTTCTCATCAAAAATAAATAATAAACATTTGACATGATAAATATTCTTATTATCTTGATTTAATCATTCCACAGTGTGTACCTAAATAAAAATATCACATTGTACCCCATAAATAGATACAATTATTATTTTTCAGTTAAAGATAATATAAGCCTTTAAATGATCAAAAGACCTGAAGAGACACTTCACCAAAGAACATATACAGATAGCACATAAGCATATAAAAATATGCTCAACAGTATGTCATTAGGAACTTGCAAAACAAAACAATAAGATATCACCACATACCTATTAGAATCTCAAAATTCAAAATACTGACAAAACCAGATGCTGACTAAGATGTGGAGTAACACAAACTCACTCATTGCTGATTGGAATGCAAAATGGAGCAGGCACTTTTGAGGACACTTGGAGAGTAATCTCTGGGGTGAAACCTTTGTGTATCTTCTTTTTAAACACCATTGTCCTTCGATAATTGTTTTGTGTGAAGGCCGGGCTACATACATTTAACCTGTTTTTCAAATGATTGGAGGGCGTCAGTAGAAAATCATCATTCTCAAAAAACTGACACAAGAATAGAAAACCAAATACTGCATGTTCTCGCTCGTAGGCGGGTGTAGAACAATGAGAACACATGAGTACGGGGAGGGAAGCGTCACACACTGGGGTCTGTTGGGGAAGGACTAAGGGATGGAGAGCGGGACAGCAGGGGGTGGGAGGCTGGGGAGGGATAACATGGGGAGAAATGCCAGATATAGGTGACAGGGGGATGGAGGCAGCAAACCACCTTGCCATGCCTGTACCTATGCAACAATCCTGCAAGATCTGCACATGTACCCCAGAATATAAAGTACAATGAAAGGAAGGAAGAAAGAAAGAAAGAGAGAGAGAGAGAGAAAGAAAGAAAGAAAAAGGAAAGAAAGAAAGAAGAAAGAAAGAAAGATTAATAGAAGAGGCAGAAAAGCTGGCTGATGGAGAGTAACGCTGAAAAGGTCAATGGGATCTAGGGCAGCAGCAAAAGGATCAGCCCAGGGAGACTCCACCTGTGTCCAATGACATCCTGCTTGCTGGGGATCTGCAAAGCAGCTCTATGAAGTGTGTGTGTGTGTGTGTGTGTGTGTGTGTGTGTGTGTGTGTGTGTGTTGCCTTTCTTTCTTGGTAATAATATCTTGCCCTCTACAGTGACAACTTTGATGCCAGAGATGTACCAGAGGCTGAATCCTCTACAGAAGCCAGAGCCCCCGAAGAATCCCCCAACCCTCCAAGCAGCAGCGAGGAGAGCACAGGCAGCTGGTCCCAGCTCGCCACCGAGGAGGACAACCCAGATGACACAAGTAGCTTTTTGCAGCTCAGTGAGCGATCCATGAGGTACCTGCTCTTCCCTTGACTTCTCAGGGAAGTTGGTTTCAACACAGATTCTAAAAATGCATCTTAATGGTTCTCTGGAAAGAGTCCCTAGTAAAGAGAGAGGGAGAGAACAAAAAAAGGAAAGCTCCCACTATATCAAGGTACCTGCCTGTCATGATTTGTGCTGAGAGGTATCTTAATATCCAGTTATGGCTGAAATTACTTTCGCCGTAGTTAAGAATGAGCTCTGTTCCCTTCCCCGCGAGCCCCAGCTAGTACAGTCAGTGATGATAACGTGAATTTTTTTAAATGGCGAGCTGCTTTTACACCTGGTGTGTTTGATACTTTCTCTCTGGTTCATTTGCATTTCAGATGCAACACAGGCTGGGTTTACATGAGGCAAGTGTTTCCCCACTGTGTTGTATTGTTTGGCCTGACTGTTCCTCCTTCTATCTCCCCTTCCCTCTGTATTGTTCTGACCAAAAAGCCAGAGAGGAGGTTAGGAGACATCAGATGTGGAAGGCCTCAAGCCAGTCAGGAGACATTAACTAAAAACTATTCCTCGGTGAGGTGGAACCTCTAAAATGATCTGTGTTTCTGCCCAAAATCTTATTTGATACTGGACCACATACTTTGCACAGAGGCCAATTGGAAAATGAAATCAGCATCTGGGTGTATGTATGACTCTTGGAAGTTTTATTTCTGGGAATTTAGTCTGTTTAGACTTAACATTTTACAATGTTAAACAGTTTGTCAGAACTTCTAAAACTAGGGGGAAGTATTACAAGATAGAAACAGAAAGCAAAGAGAATTTGAACTTTGGACTCAACAGCAGAGGTTTATAGGGTGATTATCTCCAGTATAATTTTGAATCATCAGGTTTCAATATATAAATATACCTGGTGCCCCCCACAAAAGCTAAGAGGAGAATTTAAAATTGAGGGCATCTAGCTGATATTTTCTATTCTTAGAATACAATCTACTCTTGTATATTCAGGAGAAAACTGTCCCACTACACAATGCACCACCACTCACCCTTTGAAAGCCTTGCTTGAAAGGGACATCACTGGAAATAGAGAAGGTGTGAGGAGACGAGTGTTTTGGCAAAACTGGATATATTTCATTTCACAAGCACAAACAGAGCCTAAAAATTGGCTCAACTTCACTGTATTTCAGTAAGTTCCAGGCTAGTAACTAGGCCATATGTTGATTATGCAGCCTACGAGAATGATGCCATCTGCAGTCCTCCTTCTCTATAATAAAAAAGGTACCAGGTGTTGCTCTCTCTTGAAGACTGTGAGATAAAGGAGTGATAAAACATTGACATTGCCAGCCTTGTACTTGTAGGTTCTGTAGTCTCATTGGAAAGTAACAAGCCAGATGCACAGCCTATGAAATCCTATGGAATGTCCCTGAGAAGATCCCCTGAATGGGTCAGGCGCGGTGGCTCACGCCTGTAATCCCAGCACTTTGGGAGGCCAAGGCAGGCAGATAATGAGGTCAAGAGATCGAGACCATGCTGGTCAACATGGTGAAACCCCGTCTCTACTAAAAATACAAAAATTAGCTGGACGTGATGGCATGGGCCTGTAGTCTCAGCTACTCGGGAGGCTGAAGTAGGAGAATGGCTTGAACTTGGGAGGCAGAGGTTGCAGTGAGCTGAGATCGCGCCACTGCACTCCAGCCTGGCCACAAAGTAAGACTGTCAAAAAAAAAAAAAGAAAGAGAAAGAAAGAAAGGAAGGAAGGAAGGAAGGAAGGAAGAAAGAAAGAAAGAAAGAAAGAAAGAAAGAAAGAAAGAAAGAAAGAAAGAAAGAAAGGAAGGAAGGAAGGAAGGAAGGAAGAAAGAAAGAAAGAAAGGAAGGAAGAAAGAAAGAAAATCCCCTAAATGGCAAAGGGAGAACACAAGTCCACTGGTTTCTATCAAAAACCAAGAAGCAGGCAGATAAGCATTCTGGTGTCTCCTCCAGCCCATGTTTTCAGAAGTTCCTTCATCTCTGCTGGTGTCCCCAGCAGCAAGAAATCTCTTGCTCATAGATAAATACCTTCCTTGTAGCTAGAGTGAAGAATAGAAGCATACTGACTATTACCATCTAGGTGTGATCTACCAGTTGTGATACCGCTTCAGAAATTACAAATTATTATTATTATTATTATTATTATTTGCTGAGCCTGTTAGACTTATGTCTCATTATGATTTATCCTAATTTGGTCAGAAATAGATATTAATTCAGGTATCCTAGTCACAAAGCAATATTTTCCTGGGGACCAAAGGAAGGAGCTTGTACAACAATGGAACATCAGTGTCAGCAGCATGGCAGAGGGTGGAGATGGGCATTAATATGTAAACTTTTGCTTTGTCAGCAATGGCAACAGTAGTGCCACTAGCAGTCTTGGCATTATGGACCTGGACATTTATCAGGAAAGCATGCCATCTTCTCCCATGATTAAGTAAGTAGCCACTGAGATGCAGTGATTGTGAGACCACTACTCCAATTCCATCCTGCAATCCATTTTGATCATTCAGGTTGTGCCCAACCACTGACCTCATCCTGTCTGTACTGCTGTGGTTCCATGTCACTGGAGCAAGAATTCAAGCCTAGAATAGGCCCTGCCCCCCGCCACCCACCTGCTTTCTGGGTTTCAGGTCTGCTCCCTGTGGAATAATCATTTCAGATAACAGGTATCAATATCATCTGAAGTGTATGTCATTTTCCCTACCTA
Organism: Cacajao melanocephalus; assembly: GCA_963573385.1. Taxonomy (NCBI): domain Eukaryota; kingdom Metazoa; phylum Chordata; class Mammalia; order Primates; family Pitheciidae; genus Cacajao; species Cacajao melanocephalus. Next base: position 192,548 of record CAUYLG010031808.1, on the reverse strand, counting down.
GAAACAGAAGCAAAAATCCATTTAAATTATACCATGCCAACTACAGGAGACTGCTCTATAGTGTTCACTGTAAAACATAATCACTTCAACAAAATCAAATGTGAATGGCTTTTCCTTTACATGTGGAAACCTGGGATTACCACTGCTACACGTGTCTAATATTAAATAGTTGTCACGGTGGCTATGTGTCATTCCCACCCAGTGACTGTGCTCTCCCCAGTGTGGGGACTTCCTTTCGACCAAAGGAAAAAAGGATTTAGAGAAAGACAAGCACTTTTAGGAAGTATAGACTTCCGAAGGTAGAGCACAAAAAGAGAGGGCAGCATGAGGTCCGGACTACTTCTAGAATACATGGTTATTCTGCAAAATTAAGATGATTGACATCCAGTTTTGACCATTGTGATTTAGCTTACAATTTGGAGATTTCTGAAATTCAGAACAATAATAAATAAGTATAGGCTACAGTTGCTCCCTGACCTATTTTCTCAATCACTCTCTATAGCTAATGCATTTTTATCTCACCATTTAACCAGGTGTGTTCCTCAGTGAGGGAGGGTGACAGTGGCTTTGTTGCTCCACACAGGCATTATTCACAAGTAGAAACAGACGTACCCATTATCTTGGTTTTTTGTTGTGTTTTGTTTTTTGAAGGAGAAACCAGAAACTGAAACAAACAAACAAAAACTACCTTGGGGTAAATTTATTTTTCTCTTTCAGGAAACATTTATTTAGCTACTTTTCCCAACTTTCTCTGCAGTATGAGCCTATGAGCCTATGACCCCACGGAAAATCTTTATTCTGATAAAGCCAAGACAGCACCTCCATGGTCAGCATCCTGCAGCTCCATAAAAGCAGAAACTGTGGCTACCGTTTGTCATATCCACTACATCACTTGCATAGAGATCTAGAAGAAAATCTAGATCTTTGAAAAATTAACATTTCTGCAAATAAATAGGTATGAATACAAGAATTACCATACTCTGTCTCTCAACATCAGGAACACAATGGAATTTTTCAGCCATCTCTTAGCAGTAACAGAAAGAGAGAATTGTTCATCATCGAACAGCACATTTTTAAGGGCTCCTATACTCTAATTTCTAGATATGACAAAAATATAGGCTAACCATAGGCTTCCCAGGATAGCCACTTCCTGTCAGCTGCTGGCCATATGTTCTTACTTTAGAATCATTTACCAAATCCTCCCACTACATGCAAGGATCTGTAATAAGTGCACACCATATGAAAACATCTCCAATATTAAACTCTACCATATCTAATTAAATACTTCCATTATTAGTCCCTCATTCTAAACCACCCCAGCCTACTACACTTCCCCAGTAAAAAGAAAGAAAAAGAAAAATTTTAACTGAGACATTTTGCTGTCAAATTTAAGTTCTGCAGTTTGTTGGTTGTCTTTTTTCTTAGTTCAGATCAAAGAACCATATACATGTAAAATTCTTTTTTAAATAAAAATACAAGCTCTGTTGTGATTATAGTATAGACAAAAACATTGTGACAAATGGGAACACATGCTTCATTAAATGGAACGTAAAATGCAGAAGAATAAAACTAAAAATCAGAACTAGTTACCTACCAAATCTCTCTTTGATTGTTTTAACCTGTGAAGGTCTATGGTAAGGAGGTTGAAGAGAAGAGAAGGTTGCCTCTCTCAGAGTCTCCCACACCAGTTATCCTAACTAAAGTCATTTGAGTTACCTGGCTTATTGCTGTTGTTGCAGGAGGACATTTATTGCAGACCCAGTGATCCTACATAATAGCCACACTGGTATTTTCCCAGCATGACTCCACTCTGCAAAAACAGTAAATCTAGAATGAACTTCAGAAGCTTTTAGATCAGTAAGAACCATCGCCTCATCTTTCATTTACAGCTTCTTCTTCTAAACATTACCAACCATATACTGTTGTTTTCTCCCAAAGTGAATTAGTAGAAGAAAAGGAGATGCTTAAAGGACAGTCAGAAAGCAGAGAGGGTAAGCCACCTTCCCATACTTTTGACACATAATTGCCTGGGTTCTCCCTTTGGAAAGAAGGATAAGACTGTGGTTGTGTCTGTGCTTAGCATCTGCACCTGGACTGCCCATGGGAACAGCCAGTCCCCAGAGGAGCCTGCTGGTGATCAACTTTGACCTGGAGCCAGAATGTCCGGACGCCGAGCTCCGAGCCACTCTGCAGTGGATAGCTGCCTCCGAACTTGGGATTCCCACCATCTACTTTAAGAAATCTCAGGAAAACAGAATTGAAAAGGTATCACGTTCCAGGTTTGGGTAGGATATCAATAAAGCTTTGTGTTCTTACCACCACCGGAAACTCAGTATATGCTCAGTTAACCCATTTCCATTTGAATTATTTGATCCTAACTGTTCTTGACCTCAAAATTGTGGCTAGAACACTGAAATCTTCCACCTGTGTAAATATAATATAATTAATGTTTCTTTGATCCTTAGTTTGTCTTGGCTAGTAGGTGGTCATGAGAAAAGCAAATTGAGGAGATGGGAGCTTTTTTAGAGTCTGTTATTTATTGGTGTTTTCTTGCTCTGGGACAAACTTCTTCATAGCACTACTTTAAATAAAAGAAAGAAAGAAGAACCTGATACATAATAGAAACCAAAGTGAGGCCACACTGATATCTAAAACAGGCCAAAAGACGGCATTTTTAATTCCCTTCCAAATGGATTCACATTAGGAAGACTTTTTTTTTATTATTCTCCACCTTCCAGAAATATAAAGCTAGGGAAGGGATCCTTGGCCAACATCAAAATTAATAGTAACTATAACTCTAATTCTGTATCTCTAAGACCATTAATTGTGGTAGAATCTCAGCTATTAAGAGTAAGGCATGAATCTGTCTCCCAATGTCTTCAAGCTCAATTTTCTATAATTTAAAAGTAGGTTCCTTTTAAAAGATTTCAAATTAAAATTAATATTAGTTTTCTACTGCTGTGTAACAAACTGCCACAAATTTACCAGCTTGAAACGACGCCTAGCTCTGTAAATCAGAAATTCGGCTGTGATCTTTGCTTAGGTTTTACAAGACAGAAATTATGGTGTTAGCCTGACTGGGCACTTATCCAAAAGTTCCAGGGAAGAGTAAGAGTCCAAGCTCCTTCAGGTTGTTGTGCTAATTCAGTACCATGTGATCGTAGGACTGAGGTCCTGTTTTCCTACTGGCTGTCAAAGAGGGCTGCTCTCAGCACCCAGAGGCCACCCACATTCCCTGTCGTGTGGCTTCTTTATGTCCTCTTGGTGTCAATCTCCCTGACACCTTCAGCCACCAGCCAGAAAAAACTCTGCCTTTAAAGAGTTTGTGGGATTAGGCCAGACACAGTGGCTCATGCCAGTAATTTTAGCCTTTTGGGAGGCTGAGGTGGGTAGGTCACCTGAGATCAGGAGTTCAAGACCAGCCTGGCCAGAATGGTAAAACCCTGTCTTTACTAAAAAAATAAAAAATAAAAAAATAAAAATAAATAAAAAATTCAAAAATTAGCCAGGCATGGTGGTAGGCACCTGTAATCCCAGCTACTTGGGAAGCTGAGCCAGGGGAATCACTTGAACGCAGGAGGCGGAGGTTGCAGTGAGCTGCGATTGCACCACTACACTCCATCTTGGGCAGCAGAGTAAGACTTCATCTCAAAAATCAAAGAATTTGTGTGATTAGATAATAATCACCTGATAGGTTTCTGATTAACTCAAAGGTAGTAACTGATAAATCCTTTTTGCCATGTAAGGTAGCATAATAAGTGTGTGATCTCTTATTCATGGTCCCAGGGATTAGGGTGAAAAATCTCGAGTACTGTTTTAGGAGCCTGCCTCTCAAGCCCCCGGGAGGATTTTCTTGTTTTATTGTCACAAGGTGCCTCCATGTGCCTCATCCTACTTGTTTCTCAACAACCCTGTGGAAAAACAGAATAGATATGATTGTCCCTTTTTTACAAAGGGGCAAATCGGGTACATGAGCAATTCCCCAGGCCAAGTCCCCGCGCCCCGCTTTCTCCATAAAATACTTCTCAATAGTTCTTTATGTTAAAAGGATCTTTCTCAAGTTAAATGACCTTGGGCTTATAATCTGGGTTCTTTTAAACTGTGTAATTTCATTTTAATTCTCAGTACCAAAATCTAGCAGCCTGAAATGAAATGTTCTTTACCTTCTTGCCCCTGCTTACTACTTAGAACAGCTTCTCTATTTCTGCATCACTAGTCCATGGGATCAGCTACTGGAACAATGGAAAAGGGGGCCTAATTAATTTTCCGTACCCTCTCTCACTTCCACCTTTTTCCAGCTGGTAATTAACACTTCCTTTCATGCCTATGCCTGCCTGCTATTCTATCCAAAATTATTCTAGGCCCCTTCCCATACTTGTCATACCTTCATTTGCAAGGTGTTGAGTGATTCACTATTTGATAAATTCTCCTCCGACCTTACCCCTCAGCTGCAAAGGGTGCGATAAAAGAGCATACTCACAGGTGACCCTACCCCCATGCCACACACTGTCCCAAAGACCCCCTGCTACATAGAGGGGAGAAAAACATTCTCGGGAATACATTCCCCAGCTCGTGGGAAAATGAAAGATGAGCTGGTTCCAATTCTATCTCCTGCCACTCCTTGAATAAGAGCATGGCGTGGTAGATTTTCAGGTGGTATCTTAATGGAATTGATGTTTGTACAATGTATCTTCTTAAAGAAACTATGATAGGTGAATATATGTCTCATAAATCCCCAAGGGTAAGAGGTGTCTCACAAACACCTGGGTTACATAAATCATGCCCTGACTTGATATTTGTTTATCCTGCCCTGATTTTCAATTCTCAAAGAGAACGTTCGTTTTTGCATGTAACTATTTTTCTGAGAAAATAGATATTCCACTAATATTATTAAGAAGAATATTAAATGATATTTCATTCATTCAATTAGCACCACATCAAGAACCCTAATTCTAAATAATGTAATTTTAGGAACAAATTTTTTTTTTTTTTTTTTTTTTTTAGTCAGCTAAGGCTCTGTGTACATAGTGGCTTTTCCACGAATGACTACCATTTGTTGTCTGTGACTGAACTGGTTAAAGAAAGAAAACCCTTAAGCAACGTTTTGATAATCTTTCTTTTATCAATAGTACGTTTGGGGACCTTATTCTGGATGTTATTTAATTAGCCAGGTAGTTAAATGGCCATTTTCAAGTGGCGTACAAAAGAAAGCATGTCTTCCATGGAGGCTGCGTCATATGAGAACAGCAGTGTCTCATTAGCTTCTCATCAGCTTGGAGAACATTAAAAAAACGTCTCTACAAATTCCAGAAAATGTCATCTTCCCACTGTCACTAGAATATTGAACAACATTCACAGATGAATCCCTGAGTTCCTATTTGTGTGAATTCTAAAAAATTTTTTGGCAAATTAGTCTATGTGTTTTATTTTACGGTGCTCCCAATTTACTAACCGTCCTGCCTGTGAAAAGGGAGGTGTGAGTTAGGGAACAGCATGTCATGAATTCATAATGAAACAGCTCATCTTTCCCAGCACTGCCCAGCACTGAGGCTGACGGGAGTGAACGAGCTGACCCACCATGGCCTGAAGCAGCCCCACATCTCCCACCCACCACGTATCTGCCCACTCAGTCACCACGTGATAAGAAACGCAGCCCATGACCAGCTTTTACTCTGCTGCTTGCCCTCCACTCTCCCACTCCGGGGTCTTTTCAGCCTTTTCCCAGATCTATAACCTCCAACCATTTTTGAGGAGCACTCTAGTAGTAGAAAATTGTTGAGCAGCAACCTCAAGATATGCATGTTTAAATTATATATGTGAAAATACATTACCTAAAACTCAAGAATGAATACTTAGAGAAAGTTCATCCTCAGTGATGCTAAATGTTGATCTATATTCCAGTCTTCTTGAATGTATTTGACTCACACTTGGTCTTGCATCCCTCCTGTCATTCAGCAAATATGCATGGAGCACCTACTATGTGCAGGCACAAGATATGAAAAGATGGCTAAGATGTTCTTCTGTTGGGAGATTACTATCTGTGTTTGCCATCTGCCTGTCATCTGTCTCCCTTTTCACAACACCCTAAAACTCTTTAAGACAATGTTTATGTTTCCAGGTATTAAAAGTTAAGGATGTCATTTTCCAGCCTAGGAAATTGCTTTATTTTGATTCAGCCAATACAAGCCAAATGAGTACAATAAAGCACTGATTTCTGTAACTGTGCAAATAGTTGGTACCATCACAGCTGGGAGAAGAAACATAATTTAACAGTGGATCTCTGTGAGACAACTTCTCAGTAATTGAAACAAATTAGCATATTCAAACTGGAAAGAAACTAGCTTTCCAGTTTCTGGCTGATCTCTAAAGTCTGGGAAAACATATACCAAAAAAAAATTTTTTTTAATTAAAAAAAATCTTAGAAAAAAAAATTGAAGAAATAGCAACTGAACCACAATCCTCATCTTTTTAGCAAATAAGGCTCTCTTCCACATAAAACAATGACAGATGTCCAGCCTTTTTTTTCTCCCAGTGCTCCAAGTAAATATCAATTCTATGTTCTTCTGCCACCAAAATGAAGGAAGGTACAATGGTAGAAAGAGCATTGGATGGAAGTATTAGAAGACCACGATTCTACTGGCAATTTTTCATCTTTCAAGCTCACATCTTTTTCATTGCAAATGCCCACATCATAGAGTTGTGACAGAACCGAATGGGATTACATGTGTTAAAGTGTTTCCTACAGTTTCTGGCTTTCATTACATACTTCTTTCCTCAAAAAAGTACCTAAGGCGTTAGAGAGTCCTTCACACTGGACTTTACCACACAGTTTCACGAAGAGAATGACTTACAATTATTTCCCCATCTTTCCTCCCTCCAAGCCCACAATTCACTTGTAGTCCAGACTTTCTCTCTAGGTTGTGGCCAGTTGAACTGGTACCAATAACCAGGTGACAAATCTAAGGTGTTTCCTCCATCTCTCCTGTTCCTGTGGCTGTGGAAAGCCAGCCTGCCTTGATCCTTGATCTTGGCAGGGAGGGTGAGGGATTTGCTTCTCAGGATGGAATGAGGAACCAATAGGTGGCCCTGCGTCAAAGTTTACCACTTGATTTATTAGGCCAAAACTTACATACCCAATGAGATCTTATTTGTGATAAAAATAGAAGGGAGTGAGAACTGTAATATACAGTCCTGTTATAGAAAATCTAACCCAGGACAAAGCAGACCCGAGAAAACACTAAATATCTAAGAGACTGACTCTTAGAAAAAGAATTTGCCTAATTTCACCTAATCCTCTGCAATCAATGAATGGCAACTGCTGTGAAAAAGAAAATTAAGTTGACAAAGCTCAATAATAATCTGAAATCCTTAAAAAGAAAATGGGTTATCCTGGAAAACAGTCCTCCAACACTAGAGACATTTAAATATAGACTGGAGAGCCATTGGCTTTGCAAGGGTGGTTGAACGAGCTAAGTGGCTCTGAGGACCGTTTATGCTGTGTGAGTCCTAACTCTCCGTTTTATTTTAGTTTCTAGATGTCGTGCGACTGGTTCATCGGAAGTCCTGGAAAGTGGGCGATATCTTCCATGCAGTTGTCCAGTACTGCAAAATGCAAGAGGAGCAGAAGGATGGGAGCCTGAGTCTCTTTGACTGGCTCTTGGAACTGGGATAATAAGGCAGTCTGCCCTATAGAGCATTCCTTCCCTTTATTCCAGCTTAGATTACAGTGGTTTGTTCTAAATTGCTCTAAGTGTTCTCAAAACATCACATCACATTAGCAGAGCTATAAAAAAAAATCTGCTACTCAAATCCACTGCATACAGAATAAATCAGAAGAAAAATAAAATATAGGTCTGTCAAAATTCATACAACTTGTGGGTGAATTCCAAAGAGCTTGGATTATAAGGGCTAGACAAAGAGAAACTTCAATGGGGCCCAAATTAGGACACTTATAGTGAGACCCAGTCCCAGGAGAACAACATTCACATATGTTTAATTATATAAAATGATTGGTAATGTCTCTAATTAGTTGAACCAACTAGAAACAAACTCACTGGTCAAATAATTTTTTTAAAGTATCCTGTAACCTATATTTTACTTTTCTGAATCTGTCAAGGGGCTGCCAGCCCAAAGAAATACTTAAGATATGCATGAAAAATCCCCAGGCCTTTATAGAAAAGATTTCCACTTTCAAACCAATGTTGATGGACATTGATAAAGATATAGCAGCATACTCTGCTGAGGTGATTTCATTTATTTCCTGCAACCCACTGGTAAATATCCCACTTCTCCCAAACAGTATCTGGGGTCCTAGGTAAGAAGAAAACTTTTGTCAATTGGCATTCAACTGAAGAAGAGGAAGATAAAAGATCGTCGTTTCCATCACTGTATGACTTGGGCAACATGATTACATAATTCTTACCGTAAGAGAAAGCTTTCGTATTTTTTTTTAAAAAAGCCTTTTCAGATAAAATCTGCTTGTGTTCTTGAATAATATGAAATACAAACTTTCACTTTATTTTATTGTAAATTATAAAGAGATCATTGTCTTAAATAATATATTGAGTTAGCTTTGAGCTTTCTAAGATATAGAGATTGTTGTCTAAAGTCACATATTGACATTCAGCTCAGTGGTTTGTTTTATCACCAATGTGCTGGTACCTGTTCAGCAGACACCCTACTCCAGTGGCATTTATAATGACAGAAGCAGGGTAACGGTCTTATGTTTCACATGATCAGTTAGGATCATAGACCTTCCCTGGCTCGTAGATATTAGCCTTGAATTTGGGGTAAAGAAGACTTTGTCACATTTCAGTTATTTTAATAACAGAGATTTACTCTTTTGAAAAATAAAGGTATCTAATGTTCCCCTAATAAATCTTCTTTACTTCCAACTAAATGCCCTACACTGACTTTTATTTTCTTGATCAAAGAGGTGTTTATTAAGGATTTCTGGAAATACTATACTTTTACTCTATTTTTAAAGATCACAAAGTAAACTTAAATGTGAACAAGTTCTCATATACCACGAATGCTGGCCTCACCTGATCTATCATCCACGTTTTGAAATGCCAAAAAGCTTCCTTGTAAGCCATACTTCCTTCCCCACTCCCATCCTAGGATACTTGCCCAGTGCTCATTAGGCATTTGTTATTCAAATAGTCCAAATTTACATTAGTATGCCTAATTTCACACATTAACCAAATGCTCAATTTTAAAAGATATCCATCAATTCATGCTAAAACGTGCTTCTTTGTGCTATCAAATGGAGAAGAATACACTTATTTTTTAAACAATCCCAGAATATTGTGTGTAGACTTTTGTTGTGCTCGAATAAATGTTTACTTATCTTACAAAGCACAAATAGTGGACTGTAACCATGTGATGAAGTTATCTATGTTGTACCTAATGTCGCAAATTAATCAATAAATCTCTGTTGTCAGATTGTCGATTATTTTTTCCTGCAAGAGCTTTAAGCGTCTCATAGAAAAAAATAGTCACGGTACAATTGGATAAAGATGGATATATCCCTCAGACAAGTCGTCCTGCTTTCATTTTTTGAAAAAGTAAATGTTCTTGGCTTAATTTGTTAAAATCAGTAATATTCATGGAAATCAGTTTCTCAGACTTGGAACTATTGACATTTGGGACCATTCTTTGTTGCACAGGGTTGTCCTGAATATCGTGAGATGTTTAGCAACATCCGTGGCCTGTACCTACTCGATGCTAGTAACTACCGTCTCACGGTTGTGATAACCAAAAATATTCCCAGCATTGCCAAATGTCCTCTGGAGGCCAAAATCATCACTGGTTGAGGACCACTGTTGTCAAGAATGCACTGAAGGATGAGGGCCTGAGTCTTCATGAGGTGTTAAAAGAGGGGACACCTTAAGCTGTCTAGGGAACCTCTGTAGAAGCTTGAAAACTGGGCATGGGGTGTGGCTTTTACCTTAAATCTTGGGAATAGGAGAAAGAGACAGAACAGACAAGGAATCTACAAACCTGGGGATAAACCAACCTAGACTCAAGTAAACTTGAAGTAAAGTCGTCAGGGTTAGAGGTAAGTGGATGATGCTCTTTGAATTCAGGAAATAAATTATTAGAATATATGCAAATAAAACATTGAGAATCATGAGTACTTTGTTTTATTCACTAATAAGGAGGCATGAACATGCTTATGTAAGGAAGAGTTCTCCAGTCAGCCAGGAAATATTGTTAAATAAAAACAAACTCTGGACGTTGGCAAAGAGAGGTTTTATTTAAAAGGATTATGGCAACCAGGGTGGGGGGAGTCTTTCAATGGAGGATGGAACTATTGCAATAACAAGAATGCTTCAACCACAAGATCTGCAAATGTGTTAAGGGTTGGGCAGAAAGGAGTTTTTTGCTTGTTTGTTACAAAGAGGAGTAAACAAGGCTAGAAAGGACTAGGTGTGGGGAAATGGGATGGACAGGGTGAGCCAGTGAGGTGGCTGGGTCACACAGTAGATTAGAGAATGGTTTATCTTGAGATCAGCCTGGTCTCAGGAGGGGGCCTCTTCAGGAGGGGCTGTATGATGAATCACACTGAGGAGGGGTCAAAGTTCAGGGAACCAAGGGAAGGAGAGAAGCTTAACTAAAGTTTAGTTACAAGCATTTGTTTCTCTTTGTCAGTGGGTACAGTTTGGCTCATTCTTTATGAGGTAAAAATGAGAATTTGGAGGGTCTGTGTCTGGTCTTGTTAGAAGTAAGCCAGAGAGTGATCCATGAGTCTTAGGTCGGGAAGGATGATTCCTTGCACTAAGCCGTTTCTGAAACATTCTCCTTGGAGGAATCTTTGTCCATATCAAAGACTAAGCAGAGAGTCCTTAGGAAACCATTGTCCTTGACATCTCCTTGGGCCCCACTGTCTTCCTTTCCCAGTGTAAGTGCATATCCATTCATTTGATAAACACTTTCCTAGTCACTACTGGGTGCTGGGCATCATGCTAGACAGTTAGAATGAAGATCTGAATTACATTCAGCACAGCACGTAGGAGCTCACAGACTACAGGGGAAATGCACACATCAAAATCTAACAGAACAGCATAATAATGGCTATAATGCAACTCTGTATGGACTGGTGAGGCAGGGAACACTGGGGAATATTTATTGCTACCTGGTGACATCTGGGGCCACTTCCAAGAAGAAAATATTTGATCTCAGCTTTGTGTATGAGAGAGTCATTTAAACAGCTTGAGAGTATAAGGATAGGGGGAAGGGACTCCAACCTGCTGAAGAGAGGACATGCAGAGCAGAAAGATTATGAGCAGTAGTCTGGATATGCAGCCCGAGGCACAGCTGGAAATTTGAAGCAATTGTAACATAGGTATGAGCTGAGGGAGGAGCCAGGTGTGAAGCTGGGAATAGAAATTAAAGCTACATTTTAAGAGGCTTTCCATCTATGCCAAGGAGTCCAAAATGTATTATTCTTTTTTTCCCCAATAGAGACAGGGTCTTGCTCTGTTGCCCAGGCTGGTCTCGAACACCTGGCTGGTCTTGAACACCTGGCCTCAAGCAATCCTCCTGCCTTAGCCTCTGAAAGTGCTAGGACTACTAACATAAGCCACTCTACTCATCCCAAAATGTATTATTTCAGCATGAATCATTTTAATCAAAAGAGATGGAAAATCAGATGTACATGTAAGAAAAATAACATATGTAAATACATTTGTGGGCCACTGAGTTTTATCTTACATTTGAGATAATGCCGTGAAAGACAGCTTTGTTCATGGACATGGTCATGGGTAGAGGAGTTCCTCACAGTTCTATGATTTGTTCTTCTCATATAGCACTTCGCATCAGGGGTCTCTAAGACGAACCTCAGACTCAGTGATATGCTGGAAGGACCCACAGGACTCAGAAGGCATGTATCCATGGTTATGATTTATCACAGCAAAAAAGGAATGAATTAAGCTCAGCAAAGGGAAAAGGCACATAGAGCAAAGTCCAGGAGAAACAAATGCAAGGTTCCAGGTGTCTCTTCCCAGTAGAGTTGCACAGGATGCACTTTACTCTCCAATAATGTTACATGACAACCCAAGAAAAGTGTCACCAACCAATGAAGCTTTAGTGTCCTGGTTTGGCACCGGCAATCAGTCACGTAGGCATGCAGCACCCATGTGACTGACCTCAACTACTCATGCTCCAGCCCCAACTACACACCAAAAATGGATGTTTATGATGCATCCCATTATTAAAGTGGTATAGCATGGCCCAAGGCATTAGGCATACAAAACACTCTTACCAGGTAGAACATTCCAAAGGCTTGGTGCTTAGCTCTTAGGAACCAGCCAAAAGTCAGTCCTGAAAATAGACCTCTTTGGGGAATATGCAGGATTGGAACAACCCAGGCATCTTGAGTTAACCTTTTCCTGAACAAGCACTTACCACCATCTGCCTTCTAGCCTGGTATATTGTGTACTGGTGGTCTCCATTGCTGATTGTGAATTCCTTGAGGATGAAATCACATTTTACTCACCTGTGAGTTCTGCTATAGTCCCTAGCACAATAGCAGATGTCATGTAGACCTGGAAAATGAATAGGCCTTGGGGAACTGAGGCCTTGGTTTACATCTGATAACGTTCAGCCATTAATTCTAAAACTACAGTTTTATTTTTATGCTCTTCTTAGCTTACTAGAGACAGCTACCTGGCATACAAAGCTGCTCCGAATTTCTTATGAAATTACCTTTGGATTCAAGCAAGTGAAGCATTCTACAAACATTTGCGTGTTACTAGAATTGTATAAGAATGTTTGACCTAAAATATTTTAATACCACAAACCTGACAATATTTTAGCGGTATTAGAACCAATTTAGGTGATATTCAGGACATTACCTGCAGAACTTGGAAGCTAATCAAGTGCAGGCAAGTTAGAATGAAACAGAGAAAGAAAAACATCCTTGGAAGCTCACAGTTCTATGATTTGTTCTTCTCATATAGCACTCTGCATCAGGGGTCTCTAAGACCAACATCAGACTCAATGATATGTGGAAGGACCCACAGGACCCAGAAGCCATGTATGAAATGTTAGAATTAAACAAACATAGAAAGAACAGAGGAAGAAAAACATCCTCTGAGCCTCCCTCACTCCCAGCAAAACTTGTTTGTGCAGAAAGAAAATGTTAATCTATTTTTGTTGTTAAGATATCCTTTAACCAACTAAATTTTTTCCTGAATAGTCCCTCCAAAAATGCTCTCACAAAAGTCCTCTAATTTCACATTCTCCGTTTCAGGGTTCACAGCTTCTTCCTGCGAAAAGGGAAGGGAAGCCCTTCTGTTCTTTGGAGATGGCCTTCCATTAAACAATTATCAACATGCTTTTATTTCTTTTTGGAAGATTCCCACCACTTTGTTGAACTCCATCCCATTACTTTACCCTTCTTTCTGCCAGTTTCTGGTCCAGAACATGGCAGGGACTCCAGATTTTACTATGATGCTCTGAGCACTCAAAACCCAGGTGCAAAGATTGTTTTATGGCAAATTTTGATGTCCTTGGGCTGAACATTTGGTCCAAATCTTTATACACACACAATCTGTCTGTCTCTTAGCGTATCACAAACAACAGCATGCAGAATAGTTAAAGCAGAAACAAGAGTTTCTGTCCTTACAGAGGAAAGTAGAATTAATGGCTCTTTGTTGAGACAGAATAAAGGTGGATGAAACCAAGACAGTGTTTAGCTTTAAGTACCCTGGATCCTTCTCCAGGCCCATGTGTGACGTTTGTGAAGGATATTCTTGCTGACTATTTCAAGCAGCAGGACACAATTATTTTAAACCTAGCAATACTTTTAGTAATCAAGGCAGGAGACCACATGTTGACCTTTTATGAAATGCACAGAAATGTCAAAAAGAAAACCCACTTCACTGAATTAGATCAGTTATTACTTCTGTATTTTTAATAAGATAATAAATAAGCAGAACCTTATTTTAAATTTTCATTGCAGGGATATAGTATTGTAGAGTTCCAGGCTCTCCAATATATTTATCAAATGTCTTTGAGATGTTATTTTTAATGTATATTTTAATATAACAAGTAAAGTGTGTAAATAATGTGATATATGGGACCATTTCTAACTAAACATTTTGTACATTGCTGTCTGTCAGAGATATGGTACCAAGGAAGGAGCAAAACAGTTGTCTGGGGTGTGGTGTCTGAGCAAAGTAAAGGTTAGAAGAGGCTTCCTCCTAAACATCCATGAACAGTTTGTTTCTTTGTTTTCTAAATGTCTGGTCCAAGAGGCAGAGAAACTAAATTTCGAACAATTCTGCCCAAAAAGTTTAAGAAAACTTTGAGTGTTCAGTGAGACAAAGAAAAAAAATGTAGCTATAATTCTTACCAATTTTACTGCATAGGCTTGTATTAGTCCTTTCTCATGCTGCTATAAGAACATACCTGAGAGTGGGTAATTTATAAAGGAAAGAAGTTTGACTCACAGTTCCTCAGGGCTGAGGAGGCCTCAGGAAACTTACAATCATGGTGGAAGGGGAAGTAAACAGGTTCTTTACATGGCAGCAGGAAGGATAAGTGCACAGCGAAATGGGGGACAAGCCCCTTATAAAACCATCAGATCTCATGAGCACTCACTATCGTGAGAACAGCATAGAAGTAACCACCCCCATGATTCAATTACCCCCTACCAGGTCTCTCTTACAACACATGGGGATTATGGGAACTATAATTCAAGATGATTTGGGCGTTGACACAGCCAAACCATGTCAAAGCTCATTTGAAAACCTAAGAAAAGTTGCAAATACACAAAATTTAGGGGTTATTGGTAGAACTTCAGGGAGCTGTTCAACCCTTTTTCATAACTCAGCTCTAGTTTCTGGACAGTAGGGCTCATGTCTTCTTCATTTGCTTTCACCTTCCAGATCCTACTTCTGGTTCCTATCCTCAATTCTTGTTTGTTTGAAGAAACCCCACCCTTGTGGAACGCATGTATTTATGAGGAAGGCAGATCAAAAGAGTCAGATTCTGACGAGAAAGAATGTTATTTTAAAGGTTTTTGGTTTTTTTTTTTTTGTATAGAACATGTTCTCATTAAGATTATTACAGAAATGCAAATTAAAACCACAATGAGATATCACCAATCAAAATGGCTATTATTAAAAAGTGAAAGCTGGGCATGCTAGCTCATGCCTGTAATCCCAGCACTTTGGGAGGGTGAGGCAGGCAGATCATTTGAAGTCAGGAGTTCAAGAACAACCTAGCCAATATGGCAAAACCCCATCTTTACTAAAAACACAAAAAATTAGCTAGGTATAGTGGAGCATGCCAATAATTCCAGCTACTTAAGAAGCTGAGGCAGGAGAATTGCTTGAACTAAGGAGACAAAGGTTGCCATAAGCCAAGAGTGCACTGCACTCTAGCCTGGATGACAGCGAGACTCCATCTCAAAAAAAACAGTCAGAAAATAATAGATGCTGGCAAGGTTGCAGAGAAAAAGGTATACTTATATACTGTTGGTGGGAGTGTAAATTAGTTCAACCATTGTGAAAAGTAGTGTGGCAATTCCTCAAAGAACTAAAAACAGAACTACTGTTTCAACCAACCAATCCCATTACTGGGCATACACTCAAAGGAATATAAATTATTCTATCATAAATGAACATATGCAATAAATGCATATGTTCATTACAGCACTATTCACAATAGCAAAGACATGGAATCATCCTAAATGCCCAGCAACAGTAGACTGGATAAAGAAAATGTGGTATATATACACTATGGAATACTACACAGCCATAAAAAAGAATGACATCATGTTCTTTGCAGGAACATGGATGGAGCTGGAGGCCATTATCCTAAGCAAACTAATGTAGAAACAGAAACCCAAATACTGCATATTTTCACTTATACATTAGAGCTAAATAATAAGAACCAATGGCCACAAAGAAGCAAAACACAGACACTGGAGCCTACTAGAGGGAGATGGGTGGGAGGAGGGAGAGGATCAGGAAAAATAACTATTGAATACTAGGCTTAGTACCTTGGTGATGAAATGGCCTGTACACCAGACCTCTGTGACAAGAGTTGGCCTGTATTAACAAACCTGCTCATTACTCAATCAAATCATGTGAATTTGTTCTTTCTTCATCTCGATTTGCTGACAACTGAGGTAACAGTTCTAACCACCTGCCACTCAAAGTGGATTGAATGTATTACTTTCCACTTGAAATACTACACCATTTCAACAGAACCATATATGTATACCTCTGAAAAAATAAGAAGCTGTAACTTATGCCTGTAATGGCCTATTACACATTTTTTGACATTACAGCCCAGGCTTTGGAGTATCCAGTATCCACCTTGCAGAAAACAGAGCTAAGAAGGTGAACTCAGCAGAATGCCCAGCATTCGTTTCGCTCACTCCATTCATTAGCCACTCATTCCACCAATACTTATTCGACACCAAGCATTCTGAGCACTGGTCTAGATGGCCCAAGGAAATGCAATGGAGAACAGAGAAGGTCTTCAACATTTTAGAATTTTCATTCTAGCAAAGGATATAAATGATGAGACATACAAAAATATATTAGTAATATATAAAACTTATTTGGGCATATAACATCAGTGAAAAATGCAGAAAGAAAAAACTTAATTTAAAAGCAGAGTAAGGGTTAAAGGGTAATGGAAAATGTTCATTTAGATCATGCCTCCCCTCAGTGGTTCCAAGGGCCTTTGAGTAAATTCGAAAGTTTTTGAAGAAGTCAAAGAGTGTCACTTGAGATGGCCCCTGAGGACTACTCGATAGTCAATCTCAACCTGGGATTGTTGGTACCAAGTAAAGAGGTGATGAGAAAGTCAGCTATTGTCCGCACTTCCATCAGTGAGAGGGTCTGTGCTTGTTTGTTATAACCATGAGAACAATCCTGGGAGCAGGGATGGAAGAGTAAACTATACGTCCAAGGACAGTAGTGTGCACAGAGCCAATGCATCTCTATTCTTTGGACAATTCTTCCTCTCAGATCCATGTCTCTTTTGTGGTATATTTTTCCCATCTTCATTCTCTCCGGACATTTTCCAGCTGTCTCCAGCTCTTTCTGTCCCTGCATGCCACATTTGTTTGCCCTGAGCTGCCACATGAATGGGTGACACAGCAGCATAGGTTCCCTGAGTCATGGGGTCTTGTCCTTCAGAATGTCAAGGGCAATGCCATCATCACTGGAACTCCCCTGACCAATGAATAAACAACATTTTAAAATAAACAAATTTGGCCCAATGCAGTGGCTCATACCTGTAGTCCCAGCACTTTGTGAGGCCAAGGTGGGTGGGTCACCTGAGGTCAGGAGTTCAAGACCAGCCTGGCCAACATGGTCAATGCCCGTCTCCGCTAAAAATACAAAAATTAGCTGAGATTGGTAGTGGGTGCCTGTAATCCCAGCTACTGGGGAGGCTAAGGCAGGAGAATCCCTTGAACCCAGGAGGCAAAGGTTGCAGTGAGTTGAGTCCACACCATTGCATTCCAGCCTAGGCAACAAGAGTGAAACTGCATCTCAAAATAATAATAAATAAATAAATAAATTTATTCATGGAAGAAAACAAAGTTTCCTGACTCAGCATGGAGGTTTTGGCCAGCCCTTCAGTTAAGATCGTGACATCTGCTAATGAGTATCTCACAGAAGTCCAAGAAGGGTCAGCTTCTAACGGTTCTGGAAAAGCAGGACAACCTTGACAAGAAGTTCCCCAGTGCTAATTAGCCAGAGTGTTATTAATGATTTATTCTTCTGTGCTGCTTGTTCAGGTCCATGTACTTATTTGAACATGGGAAAAAAATTGATTCTAATTTTATAGGTAAGCAAATCAAGATGCAGAGATTTGAGAGGATCTGAGCAAGGAAGCAGAGACAACAACCAGCATTTACGTGAGTACTTGCTCCGTGTCCCAGACATGATTTGAATTGCTATACGCGAGTTGACTGCTCTGTTCTCCACCATAGCTCCTTGAAGTTGGTATTATTATTGTCACTTCATTATTGAAAAACTTGGAGCACAAAGTGAATAAGTGGCTTGCTTAAGGTCACAGAACCAGAAACAGGCACAGCAGGATTGATCCCAGGCTGATGAGCCTCAGAGGCTGCACTCTTATCTTCTGCTGCAAGGTTGTTAATTGCCTTAAGTTGGAGGAAGGAGAAGCAAGGGAGGTCAAAGGATGGACAATGCAGAGGGAAATAGAAGCAGAGTCACAATGCACAAATCATTCTTTCTCAATTTTGTTATGTATTTTCTCAGCCACCATGACTCTTCTGAAGTAAGAGGAGAGAACAGTGAATAAAACTGTGTGACTTACTTGACATCGAGCACAATTAAGGCTGGGAAAGTGGAGCTGATGGCTATTTATAAGGTTGGGTTAACCGTTTGAGAGCACCCCCAGGGAAGGAGCCGCTACTTCTAGACTGTTCTCATAAGCTGCCTCCAGGCAAACACTGCATTTAACTGCAGTGTTTGAGGGCATGGAAAGATGCCCTCAATCTAGAAGAATACCAGCTTATGTTTTCCAAAACTTTGAAATTTACAATTTAAAATAAAAGTTTCTTAAGGCACCAAGAAAAAAAAATTTGGCTTCTCTCATAATGCTTTTAGAAGTATTTTTTAAAGTTATATTATATTTAACCTTTAAAATGCTATACTTTATTAAACACTCAGTGAATAATTCTGTGCCATTCTGTTCAAAATGAAAAATTAAGCAGCAAACCAAAAAGCAGAATTGTTCAGCAGCTCGCAGAGGAAGCGTGCACGAGCCAAATACTCAGTGTAGGAAGAATGAACAAATCCTAAACACACAGGGAGATGAATTTTAAATTCTCCTTTTAGAGCTTGACTCCAGGAGGCAGCATGAAAAGAGAAAAAAATAACAGGAGGTTATTTTTCAAAGTAACAAATGCCAATGTGAATTCATTACAGGTCTAGGAGTTAGAGGAATCTTCCTTTTAGACAGGCCAATGGAAAGAGGGTATGAATAAAATCACCACAGTACATGGACCTGTTGGTCACTAATTACACACTGAAAATGACAACTGTCCTGTCCCAATGTGGCCATTGATAATGTGAGTAATGGGGGGATCTTTGGCATGAAGCAATCTAAAGAAAATTGGCTACACTGCCCAGGGCCACATGGATCATGGCCAAAATGGAAGCAGATGATTATCACATACAGTGATACCATGTAGTAGAGACTTTTGGTCCCTTAGTCAGCAGCATGCCTTTTCTCTCTCCTTTTTGCCTGATTTTTTTTTTGTAGGCATCCACCTTCCTGCATATAATCTATGTGATGTGAGAGAAGCTGACTCTATCCCAGCTCCCAAAGTGAATGCAGGCTGGACCATACTCATCAGGGTCTTCCCTTATCAGAGCATTTAGCCCAGAAATAGACATGGGACTTAAATTGTCCCAATATGAAGGTAAGGAATCATACAGAAGGTTCTTGCTCTCTCTCTCCCTCTCTCTCTCTGTTTCGTTCACTCTCTTTCTCTCTTTATTTCTCTCTCTCTCTTTCTTTCCCCTCTTGCTCCAACTCCCTGGGAATATTGAACAAGGAAGCATTTTCTTGGCAGTCAGCTTGCAAATGTAAATGGTTTATTAAACAACTCAAAAATATGATGCATTTTTAACTTTTTCCAACTATGAGGCCAACCATATTCTGTCAAACCTCTTTTCTGTCATTCTATTATGAATCTATGGCAGATCCCAAATGCTTTTAACAGCACCCAAGTTACATCTTGAGTGCTTTGCTGCTTAGAAATTTCTTCTGCCAGATACTCTAAATTATTTCCCTCAAGTTTCAAGTTTCACAAATCTCTAGGTCAGGGGCAAAATATCACCAGTCTCTCTGCTAAAATATAGCAAGGGTCACCTTTATTCCAGTTCCCAACAAGTTTCTCTTCTCCATCTGAGACCACCTCAGCCTGGATTTCATTGTCCATGTCACTATTAGCATTTTGGTCAAAGCCCTTCAACAAGTCTGTAGGAGGTTCCAAACTTTCCCACATTTTTTTCATCTTCTTCTGAGCCCTCCAAACTGTTCCAACCTCTGCCTTTCACCCAGTTCCAAGTTGCTTCCACATTTTTGGGTACCTTTACAGTAGTACCCCACTCCTGGTACCAATTTACTGTATCAGCCTGTTCTCATGCTGTTAATAAAGACTCATCCAAGACCAGGTAATTTATATAGAAAAAGGGGCTTAATGGACTAAGTTCCATGTGGCTAGGGGGGGCCTCACAATCATGGCAGAAAGACAAAAGGTACAACTCACATAGTGGCAAACAAGGGACAAATGAGAACCAAGCGGAAGGGGTTTCCCTTATAAAATCATCAGATCTTGTGAGACTTATTCACTACCACGAGAACAGTATGGGGGAAACCACCCCCATGATTCAATTATTTTCCACCAGGTCCCTCCCACAACATGTGGGAATTACAGGAGCTACAACTCAAGATGAGATTTAAGTAGGGACACAGCCAAACTGTATCAGTGACACAGTGGACAGGAAGAACTCATTGGGCAATTACATCCTCCTGCCCCCAGATATTAGGATTCCTGGTTCTTGGGCCTTCAGACTCTGAAACTTATACTATCAGGTCCCCTGGACCTTAGTACTCAGAATAAATTATACCACTGCCTTTTCTGGTTCTTCAGTTGCAAACAGTATATTATAGGACTTTTTCACCTCATAATCATATGAGGCAAGTCCCATAATAAGTTTCTTCTTCTGTATTTCTTTCTATATATCCTATTGCTTCTGATTCTCTGGAGAATCTGGACTAATAGTTAAGTGTCCACAACAAACAGGTATGATACCAAACTGTGAGACTCTTATCTGCACCAATGCCATCTCTTCTCTCCCACCCTCAGCTGACTCTCCTCTCTGGAATTTTCTTCTTCACTAAGATGTACATAAGGTAAAATCACCCAATCTGCTGTCTAAGCAGGCCACCAACCAAAAAGTAAGTAAACCAGAATTCCTTCCTTAAGGAACAATCATGTGTCTCCTATCTTGATTTGAAGGAGAGTTGTCAGAGGGAAGGAGGAACCCTCCCCGACAAGGCAGAGGGCAGAGAGGAAAAAGACTGATGGCCTTCTAATTGTGCAGCCAGGAATGAAGAGTGGTGGCTGAAATGGCTTATAGAGTTCAGATCCAGAACCATGCTCTTCCCAGTCCTAGATGTTGAGAAAGAAAATTAGCTCAGAGCAGTCTGAGCTACATGAGGCATGAAAAATATATCAGGCCCAGAGTGGCATGAGTATAAGACTTGAATCTCGACTCCCTCCAAATACACACCCATGCCTAGGGTCAATTGTTTAAAGGCATTTTGTTTTTTCTTGTCTTCAGGTTGCATAAAGTGACCTTCACCCATTATCTTCATGTTCCTAAAATGTGTGATATGAAGAATAATGTATAGCCAATCAATAGCTTATGTTATTTTAATGAATTAATGTGAGAACAGTTCCTTATTTTTTTTCCTTTAAAAACCCACTTGTGACTGCTACTAATTGGAGAATATATTCAGGACAATTTGAATGTGTTTCTCCTGTGTTCTAGTCCTCAAATTTGGCCCAGATAAACTCTCTACTTATATTATTTTTTCCTCAGTTTCTTTCTTAGGTTGACAGGATCAACGCTGGTCAGAGAAACAGCGACAACTATGACACAGAGTATTTGAAAATTGGTTAGATAAGTAGACTGTGATTCTTTTTTCTTCTGTCTCCTTTTCACTCCAACCTGTTGGAGAAATTTGAAACCAAGAAAACAAACCAGCGACATAATCAGCAAGCCCCAGTGCAAAATAAAAATGTAGGGCCCCTTTTGCTAAAATTATTAAGAATTTCAAGATGACAACAGAAGAGCATTAAACCAAGTGTATGATTTCACAAAATGTAGGATCTAAGTGGCTACAGAGGTTGCACACCCATGAAGCCTGCAGAAAAGTGAAGGAACAGATCAAACCAGGTCCTCTTCTCCTTATAGTTCCTCAGGCCATAATTAAGCCTGGGTGATAAGAGGAGGTGGTAAGACAGGTATTTAAAATTAGTTTAGAAAAGTAAATGGACATCAATTACATATTTGTATGTTTGTAGCCAGCAGAGTTCATATTGCTTAATAAACCCAATTATAAATGAGTGAAATCAGTTTGAGGACAATATACACATTTAGGAAATGCAGCTTGTGATAACATTTTAGATAATTTATCAGCTCATCTACAAACAACAAGGAAGACAAGAAAGAGAAAAATGCCTTTAAACAATTGCTCCTGGGCATGAGTGTGTATGTGGAGGGGGTCAAGACTGACAATTTGGGGAAACGAACAGCTGAGAAAATTACAGAGATCAGATCTAACCCCTCAACTTACCCTGCTCAGAGCTGCCCTATGTCTACGTGTACAAAATCATAAAAATCTTCATTATTGTTTTATAAGTAGAAATATATATATTTTTAGTATCATTAACTACTCTAACAAATGAACCTCAAAGCAATGTAATTTTATTTATCCCTCGCTTAGCAGTTCAGTGAGGAAACTTTTTGAATTCGATGGGAATGACGTTACATGGTTCTGGTTGTGGCCTGTAAAAAGGCCTGCCAGTCTTCATGTTCTCTTGGGGAAAACGAGCAGCAGTGTATTGTTCGCACTGGGGAACGTATCCAAGTCCTGCAGCAGCAAAGTATGTTAGCAGCGGTGAATCCGTACGGGTCTACAGTAACCTGAATGTTTGCCTTCTGACAAGAAAGAATTCGACCAAGGGGCATAAGGCAGAGTGAGAGACAGAGGCAAGTTTTAAAGTGGGAGTGAAAGGTTATTAAAAAGCTTTAGAGCATGAATCAAAGGGAGTAAAGTACTCTTGGAGTAGGGCCACATGGGCAACTTGAGAGATCAAGTGCGTTGTTTGACCTTTGACTTGTGGCTTATACGTTGGCATGTGTCCAGGGGGTTGTGTCTCTTCTTTCCTGACTCTCCCCTTAGAATGGGCTGTCCACATGCACAGTGGCCTCCTAGCACTTGGGAGGGGCCTCATGCACAGTGTTTGCTGAAGTTACACACACGCTCACTTGAGGTGTTTTTCCCTTACCAGTCAAGTGTTACCAGTCAAACTCCACCATTTTGTCTCTTAGTGCTTATGCTTGATCCCACTTACCCATTTCCTGAGATCTTATCTGGAAGCTGCTAATCATCAGTTTCAGGTGTTTCTATCTATTGGGAGACTACCTTTACCTGGCATTGGCTGTGACCCATTTATTATTTTAGAGAGGTAGTTTAATGACCGCCTGATCATCACCTGATGGTTGCCTGACACTCCTTGGAGTTGGTGGGTGTGGGGGAAGGGGCTCTCTCCTGCCCTGCCCATGTCTGGCTACCTACTGTAACAGTATCACTATTCTGAGACCACCATACTATAAGGAAGCCCAAGCTGGGCAAGTGAAAAGAGGTCATGGGGAGGAGCACTGAGGTGAGAAACATGGGAGGGACTCATTCTTGTATCTTCCATCCCAGTGTTGCTGCCAACACAGTGAGCCAGCTGATGCCACGTGGAGCAGAAGAACTAATCACCTGATCATTGCTCAAATTCCTGATCCACCAAATCATGAGAAAAAAATAAATGGTATTATGTAAAGCCACTAAGTTTGGGGGTAATACAGTATGCTACCTAGCAATAGATAACAAAATCACAGTTATCCATAAAAAATCAAAAATATTTAATACAATGGAAATATTTTAAGTATTTTAAAATAATGGAAATTATTTTTAAAATTTGAGTTATATTGTCAGAGGTACTCCTGTTAAATGAGACAAGAGAATAAGTGCATATTTAACTTAATAAATTCAGTTAAAGTATATATTTAGGTAAATTTAGTTAAAATGTTATAAACTGCCTAACAAAACATTATGAACAAAGTCAAAAGAAAAAGAGTATGTTAGAGAAAAGTATTTATAATATATACAATATTGTACAAAAATAAACCATGCTATTTAACAGTCCTACAATTGATAAAGTGTCTCCAAAGAAAGTGGACAGAAGATAATAATGATAATTAATAAATAGTGAAAGGAAAAGGACCAAAAGTGTATGAAAAAATTATCTGCCTCTTCAATTATCAGGAAAATGCAAATGAAAATACAACTAAGATATAATTAGCAAAAATTTAAATCATCGATAAAATTCAGTGCTGGCAACGGTGCAGGGAAACAGGTACTCTCATGCAATGCTGATGGAAATGCAGAATGCTAAAGCTTTGGGGAAATTTTTGACAACATTATTAAGATATGTACACATATAACTTTATAACTCTTATAGAAAGTTACATTTAACCAATTAAGAACCATCTGGTTGGCAGTGCTGGACTTACTTCCGCAACTTTAGTCAAGAAGCTGGGTTTGAAGACAAACAGAAAGGTAATTTGTGAATTACTCCAGAGAAATATGAAGCTGCCATCTGCCTTGCTCTCATCACATACACATTCTGAGACAAAGATTAGACATAAATAGAGTTACAGTGAGGTAGTTTGAAGGGTCAGTGGGAAATCATGACTGTTAGATTCTATGTAGACTGTGCCTGAAAGCCCAAGTCAGATGTGAGAAATCAAAAATGGAAGAGGTATAGCGAAGATCATTCTTAGCAAAAGAAAGAATGTAGGCCACGGTAGGGAAACTCAAAGCTGAGACAGTACTGGACACAGAATGTGGAAGAATGGGAGGACTTACAATTCAGAAGTGCTTGCAACCAAAATGCAGAAGGCCTTGAACAAACAACTAAATATGTAGGATCCAACCACACAATGCAGCGTTTTATTTCACATTTGTGTGGTTTTTGTTTTGCTTTTGCTTTGTGTATGTGTTTTGATAATTTTCTTTATTGAAACTAGAGTGTTGAACTAAAAATTACAGTTGACTCAAATAACACAGGTTCAAATTGCATGGGTCCACTAACATGTGGATAATGAGAAGAGGGTACATTCAACATGGGTAGAAAGCAATTTCTGGATAGAGCAGGGGTAGGGTGAAAGTCTAACATTCTAAATTTTATTCTGAATCCCCAATCTAACCATACTGAAAAGTGAAGAATTTTCTTGTAAGTTTTTCCATAATAAATTTTGAATTATATATATACAGATGTATTTCATAGCCCCCAGGATGCATGCTGTGTGTTTATCCCAAAACAAACTTAACTGAAACCCTTGTACTTGTGTGTGTGTGTATATATAATTTGCATATTATATATATCAGTATACTTCATGTTGCCCAGGCTGGTCTAGATCTCTCTTAGATTTTTCATTGTGTTTAATTCAGTACACATAAGTGGACCCATGCAATAAATATATGTCCACATATGAGTGGACCCATGCAATAAATATATTTGAAAATATATTTATTTTGGAGTTTCGTGATGATGTGAAAAAGCATGCAAACTGCATAGCCTAGAAATATTGACACAATTAAGAAGTCAGGTATCTTATGAATGCATAAAATATATATAAATACTAGTCTGTTATATCATTTGTTACCATAAAATATATACAAACATTATTTAAAAATTTATCAGAACTTATGCACACAAACAGAGTATACCTGGTGTCATTTACCATCAAGAAAAATGTAAACAAACGTAAAGATGCAGTATTGAATCATAACTGCATAAAAATAACTGTAGTACTTCTTGTACTATCATAAAAATTTTGTGTTCATCTCCTGTTGTTATTGAGATAGCTCAAGTGTTGCAAGCAGCCTCTTAAAAAGCCATGTGATGCCAATCGTCTCCGTGTGAATAGTTCATCTCTCCAGTAAATTGCATATCACAGAAAAAAGTGATCTTAGAGTTTTCATTGTGTGTAACTCAGTACTATAAACCTTCACTAATAGCATGGGACCCATATAAATTGCACCTAGTGATCCTGGAAGTGGTTCCAAAAAGTAGAGAAAAGTCATGACATTACAAGAAAAAGTTTAATTTCTTGATATGTATTGTAGATGGAGGTCTACGACTATGGTTGCCCACTATTTCAGACAGACAATTCATCTTGTAAAGAGGTTACATAAACTTATTGTATCAAAAAATTCAGTACAATACTGTAAATGCATTTTCTCTTCCTTATGATTTTTTTAAATTTAATTTTTAAAGAACAGAGATTTATTTCTCACATTTTTTAAAGGCTGGAAAGTCTCCTTATGATTTTATTATAACATTCTCTTTTCCTTAGCTTACTTTATTACGAGAATACAGAATATAATACATATACTGTGCAAAATAGGCATTAGTAGACTATTTATATTATTGTTAGGCTTCCGGTCAATAGTAGGCTATTAGTAAAATTTTCAGGAGGTCAAAAATTATACATGAATTTTTTCCTGGGGATCAGTACTGGTAACCCCTGAATTACTCAAGGGTCAATTATACAATGAAAATAGGTAATGTGTATTTTTTATTGTTCTAGTATTCTGGGTATAGACAAACTATTGCCATAATTCCAGTTACATAGAGTAGCTTAATGTATAATGTGGGTTCTGTGATTCAAATTGTACTTTGATAAATGGGACGCTCTGGTGACATCTGCTTTATTTTATTTTTTGAGACAGTCTCACTCTGTCATCCAGGCTGGAGTGCAGTGGCACAATCTCAGCTCACTGTAACATCCACCTCCTGGGCTCAAGTAATCCTCCTGCATCAGCCTCCCAAGTAGCTGGGACCACAGTCATGCACCACCACACCCAGCTAATTTTGCTATGTTTTGTAGAGATGGGGTTTGCCATGTTGCCCAGACTGGTCTCGAACCCCTGGTCTCAAGCAGTCCACCTGCCTCAGCCTCCCAAAGTGCTGGGTACTACAAGTGTAAGCAAATGTGTCTGGCCGACACCTGCTTTACTGATGGCAGGAAAGAGCACCTGACAAAGGACGGCTGGACTTGGGGTAAGGAAGGGTGACCTTGAGTCTCATATGTCACTGACCACCAGTGTATCCTTGAGAAAACTATTGGCCTTTCTGAGCCTCAGTTTATCCTTCTGTAAAAGGAGTATGAGTATACCTCAATTACAGGGCTGTTGTAAGTAATCAATAGAACAACATTCACAAACACACTTTGTAAGCAGCAAGGTACAGAGCCAATGTGATTCCTGAATCCTTGACTATTTTGAAAGGGTCACTGTAAATGATGCCTGCTTAGAAAATGACATATTAGTCTACAGAGACAGAGTTAAAAACAGGCTGAAGTATTTATAAACCTAGTTTTCACCTGGGTAAAGCATATTTTTGACAGGTAATTTTCAAAGGAAGCTTTCAAGTGTCAAGCTCATGGACCCATGAATAGACAAAATTGAGGGTAGTCAGCGTTAGCTTGAAGCAGTTAGTAAGATCTTAGAGAACATAAATAAGGTTTTTAAGAATTAAGCCTTTATATAATACATTTGAATTGTACTCTCTAATTCTCTAAATTTTTCCAGAAAATATTTAAAAGATTTCTCATATATCAGCTCCATAAGAATATAGGTCTCTGCTTTGAAAGTGTCGTTAATGAAACAGTTAGGTAATCTCCTTTTAGTGTGACATAATTATTGTCTGGCTCCTGTGACTTTAGTGGCCAAGGATTTTAAATATTTTACTTCAGCCATAACAGTTTCTTGCCATTTCCCCGCAAATGGTTGATGATCTTGCAGAACCTTACATAAGCTGTTTGATCTACCTGGAATATACCTTCTCCTGTCATGGATACCTAAAGGTGACTCTTCTCGCATCTATTTGTCCCATCTCAATGACTCCTAATTTTCATCTATGGATCTGCTTGCTTAGAGAGAAACTAATGGCTTTCCAGCCTATAGGGGTTGATATGTACCTAGGTTAAACCAGGTGACTGCATTCTATTTATTTGACCAAGATGTTGATTTAGAGTTGAGCATATGACTGAATTTAGAGTGTTGGGCTAGATTTTGTTGACTATTGTGGTCTAATTAAATTGATTGGCCATGATAAGTTGGCTTTTTCCTTCATTTTTATTTTCCATTTTTCTAACTTGTTCACTAAGTATTTCTGGCATTTCACATGGTTCTATTGAATTAGGGTTTCCTAAGACTAAAATATATTTCTTCCTAAATATAGGGAAGATCATTCTGACAAGCTGTTTATATAGTTCAACTAATGTTGGAGTTCAGCAATTAAGAAAGTGATTAAAATTCTCTCCAAGAAGTCTTGGTATTTTGCTGTGGAATGAAATTTGCATAAGCCAGGAATTTCCCTTCTAGTAACTGGTAGCTCCATAAATCTATCAAAATAAATGTTCAATAAAGCATCATGAAAATCATATCAGATTAACATGGTTAAGTTATTGCAGTAATTTATGCTATTAAGAAGACTTGTCCTTAGTGTCCATACAGCTTTTCCTAGTTTTGATTAGGTGATTTTTTAAATTTTTATTTTACATTATTTTATTTTATTTGGAGATGGGGTCTCATCACATGGCTCAGGCTGGTCTCAAACTCCTGGGCTCAAATGATCCACATGCCTTGGCCTCCCAAAGTGCTGAAATTACAGGTGTGAGCCACTGTGCCCAGCTCAAGGTGATTTTTTTTAATGCAGCTGATTTCTTTGCCACTTCTCTAATTGACTAGTGTCTATGTCCCCTAAGCTTGAATTTAGGTGGGGTTCACACAAAAGTGTTTGGTTGAAGTGAGGCAATGTGTCTCCTAAGGCTAGGTCATCAAATGCAGTGCATCTTCTGCCTATTGCTTTTGGGTGATCACCATGAAGAAATTCATCTGCCATGTTAAAAAAAAAATGACAATAAAACAGACTAGCCTGAAACTACCATGGTAGACAAACCAAGTAGGAATTCCTACTGACAATCCTTGAGAGCCTAGTTTTCGAGTCATCCATCCCAGGCACATACACCATTGAGCAGAGATAAACTATCCCTGCTGTGTCTTATCTAAATTCCTGACCCACAGAATTGGTTAGCATAATAAGGTTGTTGTTTTGTGCCACTACGTTTTCAGTGGTGTGTTATGCCACATAGTAACATGAATATTTACCTTTATTCCTTTCAAGCATATATTTCAAGATTTTTTTAATGTTTCAGCTACTATGTATGTAGGTATTTTTTTAAAATCATACTTAGGATTTAATAAACTTTTTGAATCTGTGATTAGTTTTTTAAATAGTTCTGAAAAATTCTCAGTCATTTCTGTATCCTTCTCACTCTCTCCTTCCTTTTCATGTCTCCAGTTAAACATGGCAGATTTTTGCACTGTTTTATCTACTCTTCTAGTTTCTACCCATGCTAGATAATTTCTTCTCACCATTTCCCAGTTCACACATTCTCTCTTCAGCTTAGTCTGCTGTTAAACTCATCAATTGTGTCTAAATTTCAGTTACTGTTTTTCAGTTGTAGAAGTTCTATTTGGTTCTTTAAAAAAAAAAATCTATTATGCCACTTTTTATTATAGCTCCATATTTACTAAATATATTTCCAAGTTTAGATTTTTTTTTTTGAAACAGAGTCTCCCTTTGTTGCCCAGGCTAGAGTGTGGTGGCACGATCTCAGCTCACTGCAACCTCCAAGTAGCTGGAACTACAGGTGTGCATCACCACACCCAGCTAATTTTTGTATATTTAATACAAACAGGGTTTCAACATGTTGACCAGGCTGGTCTCAAACTCCTGACCTCAAGTGATCTGCCTGCCTCAGCGTCCCAAAGTGCTGAGATTACAGGTGTGAGCCATGGAGGCTGGCCCCAAGTTTAGATATTTTAAATATTTCTTCAAATATAATAATCATAGATAGTTGTCTTTGGTTTGTATCTGATAACTTATCAATCTGAAGTCTATTGCTGTGACTTGTTGTTTTGCTGGACCTCACTCATGTCTCCTAGGTTCTCTGAGCATCTGGTATCTTTGACAGCATGTTAAGTATCTACTTTAAAAACTATCTATATAAGTAATTTTAGGCCTGTGATGATGAAACCATTCCCTTAGGGCAATTTTTGTTTGCTTCTGCCAGGCACATGAGAAATCTTTCAGTCTGAGGCTGAGAAACTTAAGATCATTTTGTATTTCATCCAGCTCATTTAATTGTTTCATTGGAGTTTGGTCCAAACTACCTAGCTCATCATTACCTAAAATAAGCTCAGGGCATAGTAGACTAATAGAGATCATAGCCTCTTAAGCTTTAACATGCATACAAATTACTTTGGTGTTAACTAATGGAATTGTTAACAGTAATTCAGATTCCAATTCAGTAGGCCTGGAGTAAGGACCAAATTTCTGTATTTTTAATAAGCTCCTAGATGAAGGCAATGCTAAACTTTGATTAGCAAGAAGGCAGATATATTGTAAAGCTGGATAGAAATATTAAATGAGAGTTGGGAGAATTAAAACATATGCCATGTTAATTGTATAAATAATATGGTGCCCCAAATCAAACATGTTGAAACCTTTACTTTGCAATACATTACATATCTACATACCTGGGTACCTAGATCTAATATACTAGATATCTGCATACCTAGATACCAAGGTACCTAGAGACTAAAGCATGTCTGAGAGTACCTGATGCAGTGGTGAGGTTTTAGTGGAGATAATCTGCAAGGAATGAGGAATTTATGAGTTAAACTGAGGAAGATACTATAGAGTATAGTGTAATACTTGCTCCTTACTCTACCTCTCACAAATAGGTATTTAAGCCCTGAGGAGGGCAGATTGTAGATAAAAGCTGAAGCAGCTACATTCATGTTTCATGAGACATAGGAGTATAAGGAGAAGGCCACTTATCATCAGGCTTTGCAGCTTTGGAAACTCTGGAAAACCTACCCTTTACCCATTCCCAGTAACTGGTACCTGTACCATGTACCAAGGAGGCATTCATAAATACTGGCTGCAGCCAGGCATGGTGTCCCATGCCTGTAATGTCAGCACTTTGGGATGCCAAGGCAAGTGGATCACTTGAAGTCAGGAGTTTGACACCAGCCTGACAAACATAGTGAAACCCTGTCTCTAATAAAAATACAAAAAATTAGCTGGGTGTGATGGTGCATGTCTATAGTCCCAGCTACTCAGGAAACTAAAAAAGGTGGATTGCTTGAACCCATGGGGTGGAGGCTGCAATGAGCTGAGATCATGCCATTGCACTCCAGCCTGGGTGACAGAGTGACGCTCTGTCTCAAACACACACACACACACACACACACACAAATACTGGCTGCTGTGACTCTTAGTGGTAGATCAAAAAGGAAAAAAATTTTTTAAAAAAAACCAGGTAAATGAATGATTTGAAGAGTGTATTAGTCCATTGTCACACTGCTGATCAAGATATACCCAAGACAGGGAATAATAAGAGGTTTTAACGGACTTACAGTTCCAAGTGGCTGGAGAGGTCTCATAATTATGGCAGAAGGGGAAAGGCACCTTCACCTTGGCAGCAGACAAGTTAAGAGAGATCTCATGCAGGGAAACTCTCCTTTTTAAAACCATCAGATCTCATGAGACTTATCCACTATCACAAGAACAGCATGGGAAAGACCAGTCCCCATGACTCAGTTACCTCCTACTCGGTCCCTCCCACAACACATGGGAATTATGGGAGTACAGTTCAAGATGAGATTTGGGTGGGGACACCGAGCCAAACAATATCACAGAGTGACTGGTATTTCTCAGGTTCAATCAAAGGACGTAGTCAAAGCAGTCTAGAACTAAACATTTTAACTGAACTCTGCACTAACATGAAACACCTCCAGGGGCCACTATAAATCATTAGGAGAGATTTTAAATTGAGGTCCTTCAGAATACAAGTGAAGATAAGAAGGCAGTGGAATTTGAGCAATTGTTATTAATACTGACCTTATTTGAACTCAGGAAATGAAGAAGCCTGGGGATTAAAGATGAACTGTAAGCAATTACTCTATCAGATACCATCAAGGCACTGAGCTCCTGACAATTCTAACCAATGTTTGCAGCAGATATACAGAGCATGAAACATTGACTCTACTCTCAAGGAATTATAAGATCAAGAAGAAAAAAAGATATTAAACATTAAAAAATGATAGATATAGACATAGTTATAGACTATAGATATCTCATTTTTGGCATCTCAAGGCCATCTATATTACATTTCAAAGTGAGGGGTTATTCTTAACTAGTGGAGGTAGTATGGTGTATTGGAAAGTGTACAAGATTTTAAAGCTGACATTTTAGGATTCAGAGCTGTGTTGTCATCACTAGTTGGGTTATCTAGTGTTGGTTAGTTAGGTTCTTAAATTTCAGAGGGGTTGCAAAGTTTAAAAGTGATAGCCTTTACAAACCGCTTGCCACATATTAGACATTAAATGGCAAATGTAAATATCTTTACTTCTCCCTTTTCTCAGTGTATTAGGCTGTTTTCATGCTGCTGACAAAGACATACCCAAGACTGGGCAGTTTACTAAAGAAAGAGGCTTAATTGGACTTAAGAGTTTCCCATGGCTGGGGAAGCCTCAATCACGGAGGAGGGCAAGGAGGAGTAAGTCATGTCTTACATGGATGGCAGCAGGCAAAGAGAAAAAACTTGTTCATGGGAACTCCTCTTTTTAAAACCATCAGGTCTCATGAGACTTACTATCATGAGAACAGCACAGGAAAGACATGCCCCTGATTCAGTTACCTCCCACCAGGTCCCTCCCACAACACATGGGAATTCAAGATGACATTTTGGCAGGGACACAGCCAAACCACATCAAAAACTTAAAAAGATGTTTAAATCCTAAGTCAACGTTTTCTCCAATTAAGATTGTGATGACAGAAGATCTGGAGTATTTTGAGGAGACATGCTCTGAAAAATCAACATCACTATTTCCCAATGTTCTTCCAGTCTTTTTTTTTGTGATGGAGTCTCACTCTGTTGCCCAGGCTAGAGTGCAGCAGTGTGATCTCGGCCCACTCCAGCCTCTGCCTCCTAGCTTCAAGTGATTCTCCTGCCTCAGCCTCCCAAGCAGCTGAGATTACAAGCATGCACCACCACATCCAGCTAATTTTTTGTATTTTTGTAGAGATGGGGTTTCACCATGTTGGCCAGGCTTATCTTGAATTCCTGACCTCAAGTAATCTGCCTGCCTTGGCCTCCCAAATTGCTGGGATTACAGGCGTGAGCCACCACACCTGGCCTCAAAGTCCTAATTCATTCCAGCTTTAACCCAAAAGTCCAAGTTTAAAGTCTCATCTGAGATAAGGCAAATCTCTTCCACCTATGAGCCTGTAAAATCAAAAGCAGGTTTTTTGGGCTACAGGCATTGGGTAAATACAGCTATTCCAAATAGGACAAATTGGCCAAAACAAACGTGCTACAGACAAGTTTGAAATCCAGTGAGGCAGTCAAATGAAGGATCTCCTTTGCTCCATGTCTCACTTTGAGGTTACAGTGATTCAGGAGGTGGGCTCCCGTGGCCTTGGGCAGCTCCACTCCTGTGGCTTTGCAGGGTATACCCCCCTCCTGGCTGCTTTCATGGGCTGGCATTGAGTGTCTGTGTGTTTTCTAGGTGCATGGTGCAAGCTGCTGATGGATCTACCATCTGGTGTCTGAAGGATGGAGGCCCTCTTCTCACAGCTTCACTAGACAGTGCCCCAGTGGGGATTCTGTGTGGGGTCCTACACTCCACATTGCCCTTCCACAGTGCCCTAGCAGAGGTTCTCCATGAGGGCTCCACCCCTGCAGCACACCTCTGAAGCCAGAGTCTGAGCTGTACCTTGGACCCTTTTAGCTATGACTAAAGAGGCTGGGATGCAGGGTGACAAGTCACTAGGCTGCACAGAATAGGGAGGCCCTGGGCCATGCCCATAAAACCATTTTTTCCTTCTAGCCCTCCAGGCCTGTGATGGAAGGGACTGCTGCAAAGATCTCTGACATGCCCTGGAGACATTTTCCCATTGTCCTGGCAATTAACATTTGGGTCTTCCTTACTTATGCAAATTTCTGCAGCAGGCTTGAATTTCTCCTCAGAAAATGGGTTTCTCTTTTGTATTTCATTGTCAGGCTGCACATTTTCTAAACTTTTATGCTCTGCTTCCCTTTCAAACATGAGTTCCATTCCAAACCATATCCTTGTGAATAAATAAAGCTGAATTATTTTAACAGCAACCAAATTACCTCTTGAACACTTTGCTTCTTAGAAATTTCTTCTGCCAGATACCTTGAATTATCTCTCTCAAGTTCAAGTTTCAACAGATCTCTAGGGCAGCGGCAAATACTGCCAGTCTCTTTGCTAAAGCATAGCAAGAGTGGCATTTACTCCAGTTGCCAACAAGTTCCTCATCTCCATCTGAGACCACCTCAGCCTGAATTTCATTGTCTATATCATTATCAGCATTTTGGTCAGTCATTCAACAAGTCACATCTTCCTGTCTTCTGATCCCTCCAAATTGTTCCAACCTCTGCCTGTTACCCAGTTCCATAGTTGCTTCCACATTTTGGGTTATCCTTAAAGCAGTGCCCCACTACCTCAGTGACAATTTACTGTATTAGTTCATGTTTTAGTTCCTTGATATAAGGAACTGCCTGAAACTGGATAATTTATAAAGGAAAATGGCTTAATTGACTCACAGTTCAGCATGGTTGGGGAGGCCTCAGGAAACTTACCATCATGGCAGAAGGCAAAGAAGAAGAAAAGCACTTTCTTTACAAGGTGGCAGGAAGGAGAAGTGCCAAGCAAAGGGGGGCAGAGCATTTTGCAAAACCATCAGATCTCATGAGAACTCACTCACTACCATGAGAACTGCATGGAGGAAACCACCCCCATGATCCAGTCACCCCTACCTGGTCTCTCCCTTGGCACATGGGATCCATGGGGATTATCAAGATTACAATTCAAGGTGAGATTTGGGTGGGTACACAAAACTTAACCATATTATATACTTTCAAATTAGTCTTCCTAAATGTCCTCAATTAATTAGATCTGAATTCAATAATAATTTTTTATATGTCAGAAACTATTAATGTGGGGGCTTGGGAAAAATGTATTTTATAACAGATACTCAGTTGGGCATACAAACATTGACATCCCCAGAATTTCCATATAGTAGGAGCAGCTTAGTAGGAAAAAGAACTGTTCTTGAAATGAAACATAACTGACTTTATGAGTCTTTTATGTTTATCTAAAGGGGCTTTAAGCAATCTATTGGGGGAGGAAGAGAGCCGTAACCTTCCCCTGACCTGAATCCGTTGGTGCTAACTGCAAATATATTTTCTTTCATTGAAAACAACAGGCCCTTATGAGAATACTTATACAGCAGTCATTTCAACTCTCATCAGCTGTTTCACTGAAGAAGAAAAACATGTTAGAGTTGAAGCCTGACATTTGAATATCCTTTTCTAGCATAAAAGAGAAAGTGTGATTTGTATGTGCCTCTCATCCAGATCTCAATATGAACGAAGAAAGAAGTCTAAAGATAGTTAGACCCAGACAAAAGAAAAATAAAAGTGTTAACTATTTTTTTTTTTTTGAGACAGAGTCTCACTCAGTCACCCAGGCTGGAGTGCAGTGGCATGATCTCTGCTCACAGCAACCTCTGCCTCCCTGGTTCAAGAGATTCTCCTGCCTCAGCCTCCCAGTAGCTGGTATTACAGGTGCCTGCCACCACACCTGGCTAACTTTTTTTTTTAATTTTTAGTAGATACAGAGTTTCAGCTTATTGGCCAGGCTGGTCTCGAACCCCTGACCTCAAATGATTTGCCTGCCTCCACCTCCCAAAGTGCTGGGATTAGAGGCATGAGTCACCACACTGGCCAGAAGTGTTAACTTTTTATAATCCCACATAAAATATCCTTTAAGTACATTGTAAGTATAGCTTAATGCTTGGAAGGGGAATTTGGCTGCTTGACTGAGCTTTAACTTGAATGCCACTTTGTTAAACAAGCACTTATTAAGTATCACTGTACCCAAGCATCCTGGGAACACCAAATATAAGCAAGGTCCCTGCTCCACTGAAAAACATTCTTGTAAACAAAAAGCTACAATACACAGAGACTAGTGAAATAGCTTGTCTGTTAAGTACTAAAGAAACTCTTTTTATCTTCTTTTCTTCTCTTTGATCATGTTCAATTTTATAATTAGATGGTATGGGGGTGTGTGTACAAGTTTGACATTTCCTATGAAGATATGCTAGCTCTTGATTTAAAAGGGTCCATTTAGAATTACAGCAGAAGTATAAATAATATAGTACCTGAATCCATTGCTTCAAGCTGGAAACTTTCATCAGAAGACTCAAGCACAAAGAATAAATTTCTATCAGGGTTCTGTCAAAGCTCATTGTTCAGAAGAGGTTGTATGTGAAAATGCTGTTATTCATCTGTCTTTGTTACCTTAAAACTGAAGACTTCCACCCAGATAAAATTATACCTTTCCTGATGGTTGATCTTTTAATAATATACACAGGTGGCTAAAGATTTATCAAAAGACAGTGGTGAAGTAATTTAGGGCAGTTTCCTTTGAGAAATGCATTTCCACATGGTATTTTGCCATTGTCTTTCTGATAGAGTAAAACACGAAAATTATATTTAAGATTCAAAACTTTATATTTGTCAAGCTAAATATCTAAAAGGAAAACAAGACACCTCAGATTTGAAATTTATTTTGAATTACACTAAGTCTCTCTCTGACACATTTCCAAAATCATTAAATCATAAAATTTTAGAGTTGGAAGAGACATGAGAAGAGCCAAAAAAACAGTCTGTCCTAGGTTTAAATATTGCCTATAATATTTCATTGGTCTTGCTTTAAGTGGCTTTCGGATGGTGCCATTTCAGAAGTCACAAAGTTGAATTCATGCAAAAGAGTATATCAAATTCATGTTTCAGGAGTTAATGGATAGCAACAAAATTCACTCAAGGTGAAATAAGTTAAAATTCAAACGTTATTTTTGAAGCTACAAATAAGTAATGAATAAAATTAGGAATCGGTGAACAAATACTTGAGTGTCTTTCACAGAAAGGCCTTGGGTGATACATCCAAGGCCCTGGACTAGCAAGGAGTCTGGCCCTGCAGCTCGAGCAATTAGTCAGTATGGCCCACCTTTGCAAAGACTGTAATGAGAGAAAGTCAGCATGGCTGACTTTAACTGACTTCTAGCCTTGCAAGTGGGCTGTCCTCGATCTTTCCCAAGTGTAGGGTATAGGTCAAACTAACCGTGGGAGGAATTTAGTTTGTTATTTAATTTTGAAGCAAGAATGATAATTGTTCCTCCCTAAACCTAAGCCCTCCTTACTGATGAAAGACCCTAAGATTAGGATTATTGGAGGGACTGAATTTTGCTAAAATGTAGGTGTAGTTTCTTTTTCTTTCTTTCTTTCTTTTTAATTTTCTTTTTCTTTCATTCTTTTTTTTTTTTTTTAACAGATGGGGTCTCATTATGTTGCCCAGGCTGGTCTTGAACTCTTGGGCTCGAGTGTTCCTGCTGCCTCAGTCACCCAAAGTGCTGGGATTACAGGTGTGAGACACCATGCCCAGCCAAGCATAGTTTCTATAACCCTTTATCACTCAGGAGTCATGTGGCCAGAGGTCACAAGATTTGTGACTTCCTCAATTGCTCCTATAGATAACATTACTATTGCAGAACTTAAAATCGGTCTTTTGAGATGTTTTTCAGACTTTTGCATTCTGGAAACTGATTGACCCCACCCAGATCTGTGATTTGTGGCTCAGCTGGTCCTGTGGCCACCTCTACCCAGAGGCAGACTTAGTGCACAAGGACCATTTTCCATACCCCTATGATTTCATCACCAACCAATCAGTAGCACCGATTCCTAGTCCCTTATCCATGAAATCATAAAACCCTAGCCTCTGAGTTCTCGGGGAGACTGATTTGAGTAATAAATCCAGGCTTTCTGCTTGTCCAGCCTTAACTTAATTAAACTCTTTCTTTTTTTGAGACAGAGTCTCACTCTGTCACCCAGGCTGAAGTGCAGTGGCCTGATCTTAGCTCATTGCAACCTCCGCCTCTTGGGTTCAAGTGATTCTTCTGCCTCAGCCTCCCAAGTAGCTGGGATCACAGGCACCACCACACCTGGCTATTTTTTGTATTTTTAGTATAAATAGGATTTCACCATATTGGCCAGGTTGGTCTCAGACTCCTGACCTCGTGATCCGCCCACCTCAACCTCCCAAAGTGCTGGGATTACAGGTGTGAGCCACCACGCCCAGCCTAAACTCTTCCTTTACTGCAGTCACACTGTCTCAGTGAATTGGGCTTATCTGTGCAGAAGACAAGAACACATCAAGTGATTACAAATATGCCCATAATGTATAAGACTTACAAGCTAGGTAGAGGACAAGCAAATTCTATAACGGCCGTCACCTTGGCCATCGCCTTGATGTGGCTAGAGTTCCAGCTGTAAATACATCTGATTGAACTATGCAGAAGCAATATTATATCTTCTATATCAATGCTGTCCAAAATGGGGGTACTGGTTACATATGGTTATTAAGTACCAGAAATGTGGCTGGTGTAACTAAAGAACTGAAGTTTTCACTTTATTAATTGGATGTTAATATACTGAGTTGACACGGAATTAATGAATTTACTTAACTTGAACAAATGTAGTTTTGGAACAGATGCTTTTGCTTTAAAGTCAGATCAATTCTAGCTGGGTGCAGTGGCTCATGCCCATAATCCCAGCACTTTGGGAAGCCGAGGAGGGTGGATCACCCGAGGTCAGGAGTTCAAGATCAGCCTGGCCCACATAAAGAAACCCCTTCTCTACTAAAAATATGAAAATTAGCTGGGTGTGGTGGCTCATCTGAAATCCAGCTACTCTGGAGGTTGAGGCAGGAGAATAGCTTGAACCTGAGAGGCAGAGATTCCAGTGAGCAGAGATTGCACCACTGCACTCCAGCCTGGGTGTCAGAGTGAGACTTTGTCTCAAAAAAAAAAAAATCAATTCTTCTAAAAACGATATACCAGGTCTGTCAATGTGGGTGTGACTACTAAAGAAAAATGATTATTTGGTACTCAGTTTAGCTATTGGACAATTCTCAAAATATGGTTGGAACAACTTAGATCACAGTCTAATTTTTCAACTTGGAATTTTATGAAACCTAAACAGGGTATTTCTAATGAAAATTTAGTGTCTGAATAAATATGAGTCTGCCCTCACTTTCTCTCTACATAAAAATGTTCTCATTCTAATTTGTCTCAGGAAAGAGGGTTCCTAGTGAGTCTGTCCTATGGAAGTCTCTGTCAAGTGAACCTTCTTACTTTCGAGGTAGTGACATTGTGAACAGCTGGGGTTGGGAAGAGCAGAAGCTTGGCAGGTCACTGGTAAGGTTCTGGAAAAGCCTTGATCTCAGGACAGGCTGTCTTTCCCTTTCCAGTGAAACCACCATTCTCCAGAACTGTGCAGATCTGGGGATGCAGGGACAGCACTAGCCAGTGGCATTTGTCTGATCAGGGGATCAGAACAAGACCTGCATTACTGACTTGTGACAGAACTTATCTGGGCTTTTTGCAAATTGATTTTTATTTTGTCTATAGAAAATATAATTGTCTCCTCCCCAAAACTTATTGTAATATTTTTGAATAATGTGTTCAGTGTTCTTCCCAGGCTGGGTCAGTTTTATGTTTCTACTTAGCAAGGCTATCATCCCCAGTTATTCAATCAAAGACTCTGGAAAGTCTATTTACTTTTTCACTGGTATAAATGAGAAAAGTCTGAAGATGTGAGTAAGGGTCAATGAGTAGTTGGAGTGTCTGCGGTGTCAAGGGAGCTTCTCTTCACTGGCACTATCATTGTGGTTGAGGTCACCCTGGATCTCACAACTATTGATGTGGGGATCCCAGTTCTGCTCTTCCACTCCCAGAAGTGGCAAATCTGCAGAGCTGTAGACTCGCAGAGCCAATATGCTGAGATGCATCTGCTTGGAGAGAAAAATCAAACCCACTACACACAGAAACACACATATACACATGGACACACACACATGAACACACACAATGATTCATAATCTCTAACAGTAATGAAAATGTGATAGAGTAGTTCCCCCTTATCCACAATTTCACTTTCTGTAGTTTTGTTACTCAAGGTCAACTGTGTTCCAAAAATAATGAACAAAAAGTTCCAGAAATAAACAATTTATATATTTTAAATTGCTTTCCATTCTGAGCAGCATGATGAAATCTTATGCAATCCCACTCTGTCCCACTTGGGAAGTGATTCACAATAAATAAACAACAGCAACAACAACAACAAAAAAGACATTCAGGTAACAAGTAGCATGATGAATGGAATAGTACCTTACATCTCAATACTAATGTTGAATGTAAATGGCCTAAATGTGCCACTTAAAAAACACAGAATTACTGAATGGTTAAGAATTCGTCAACCAAGTATCTGCTGCCTTCAAGAGACTCATCTAACACATAAGAGCTCAAATAAACTTAAGGTAAAGGGTGGAAAAAAAGACATTAATGAAAATAGACACCAAAAGTGAGCAGGTGTAACTATTCTTATATCAGACAAAACAAACTTTAAAGCAACGCCAGTTAAAAAGGACAGAGTGTCATTATATAATGACAAAAGCCTTTGTCCAACAGGAAAATATCACCATCCTAAATTTATATATACACCTAACACTGGAGCTCCCAAATTTATAAAACAAATACTACTAGACTTAAGAAATGAGATAGCAACACAATAATAGTGGAGGACTTCAAGACTCCACTGACAGCAGTAGACAGGTCATCAAGACAGAAAGTCAATAAAGAAACAATAGATTGTGGCCTATCATATGGTCTTGACTTGTGGCCTATCATATGGTCTATCTCGGAGAAAGTTCCATGCAATGATGAATAGAATGTACATTCTGCTGTTGTTGGGTAGGAGGTTCTGTAAATATCTGTTAAGTTCATTTGTTCTAGTTATGTTATGTTCATACTATCCCATAAGACAGAGAAAGAGGGAAACCTCCCTAATTCATTCTATGAAGGCAGTATCACCCTATTACCAAAACCAGGAAAGGACATAACCAAAAAAGAAAACTACAGACCAATATGCCTGATGAACATAGATGCAAATATCCTTAACAAAATACTAGCTAACTGAATCAAACAGCATATCAAAATGATAATCCACTATGATTAAGGGGTTTCAAACCAAGGATGCAGAGATGGTTTAACATACACAAGTCAATAAATGTGATACATCACATGAACAGAATTAAAACTAAAAATCACATGATCATCTTGATAGATGTGGAAAAGCTATTTGACAAAATCCAGCATCACTTTATGATTAAAACCCTCAGCAAAATCAGCATACAAGGGATATACCTCAATGTAATAAAAGCCATCTATGAAAAACCCACAGTGAACATACTATTGAATGAGGGAAAGTTGAAAGCATACCCTCTGAGAACTGGTACAAGACAAGGATGTCCACTCTCACCACTTCTATTCAACATAGTACTAGAAGTCTTAGCCAGAGCAAACAGACAAGAGAAAAAAATAAAGGGCATTCACACCAATAAAGACAAAGTCAAACTGTCACGGTTTGCTGATGATATGATTATATACCTATAAAATCCTAAAGACATCTCCAAAAATTTCCAGAACTGATAAATGAATTCATCAAGTTTCAGGATACAAAATTAATGTATGCAAATCAGTAGCTCTGCTATCCACCAACAGAAACCAAGCTGAGAATGAAACCAAGAACTCAAGCCCTTTCACAATAGCTGCAAAAAATAAAAATAAAATACTTTGGAATATACCTATCCAAGGAGGTGAAATATCTCTACAAGGAAAACTACAAAACATTGCCAAAATAAATTATAGACAACATGAACAAATGAAAACACATCCCATGTTCATGGATGGGTAGAATCAATATTGTGAAAATGACCATACTACCAAAAGCAATCTACAAATTCAATGCAATTCCCATCAAAATACCACCATCATTCTTCACTTAACTTGAAAAAAAATCCTAAAATTCATATGGAACCAAAAAACAGCCTGCATGGCCAAAGCAAGACTTATGAAAAGAACAAATCTGGAGGCATCACATTAACTTATTTCAAACTATACTATAAGCCCATAGTCACCAAAATGGCATAGTACTGATATGACAATAAGCATATAGAACAATGGAACAGAATAAAGAACCCAAAAATGAACCCAAATCCTTATAGTCAACTGATCCTTGACAAAGTAAACAAAAACATAAAGTGGGAAAAGGACACCTTACTCAACAAATGGCACTGGAATAATTGGCAAGCTACATGTAGGAGAATGGAACTAGATCTTCATTGCTCACCTTATACAAAACTCAACTCAAAATGGAACAAGAACTTAAATCTAAGACCTGAAACTATAAAAAATTACAGAAGATAACATTGGAAAACCCCTTCTAGACATTGGCTAAGGCAAAGATTTCATGACCAAGGACCCAAAACAAGTGCATCAAAAACAAAAAATAGGTGGGATTTAATTAAACTAAAGAGCTTCTACACAGCAAAAGGAACAGTCAGCAGAATACACAGACAGCCCCAAAATGGGAGAAAGTCTTCACAATCTATACAACCAAAAAAGAAATAATACCCAGAATCAACAAGGAACTCAAATAAATTAGCAAAAAAAATCAAAAAATGAGTTAAGAACATGAATAGACAATTCTTGAAAGAAGATATACAAGTGGCCAACAAACGTGAACAAATGCTCAACATCACTAACGATCAGGGAAATGCAAATCAAAACCACAATGCAATACCACTTTACTCCTGCAAGAATGGCCATAAATTAAAAAATTAAAAAATAATAGATGTTGGTGTAGATGCAGTTAAAAGGCAACACTTCTACACTGCTGGTGGGAATGTATACTAATACAATCACTATGGGAAACAATGTGGATATTCCTTAAAGAACTAAAAGCAGAACTACCATTTGGCCCAGCAATCCCACTGTATCTACCCAGAAGAAAGAAGTCATTATTTGGAAAAGATACTTGCACATGCATGTTTATAGCAGCATAGTTCACAATTGCAAAAATATGGAGCCAGTCCAAATGCCCATCAATCAACAAGTGGATAAAGAAATTGTGGTATATACACAATGAATACTACTCAGTCATTTAAAAAAAAATGTGAATTAATGGCATTTGCAGCAACCTGGATGAAACTGGAGACTATTATTCTAAGTGAAGTAACTCAAGAATGGAAAACCAAACATCATATGTTCTCACTGATATGTGTGAGCTAAGCTGTGAGAATGCAAAGGCATAAGAATGATACAATGGACTTCGGGAAAAGTGTGGGGGTAGGTGAGTGAAAAAGACTACAAATTGGGTTCAGTGTATACTGCTCAGGCGATGGGTGCACCAAAATCTCACAAATCACCACTAAAGAACTGCCTCATGTAACTAACACCACTTGTTCCCCCAAAACCTATGGATATAAAAAATTTAGAAAAACAAATAAAAGTATAATAAATGAATTTTTTAAAAATGCATTTCCCTTTCCTGAGATTTACGATTTTTAAAATATCCCTCCCTGTGATGGTCAGTTATGTGTCAACCTGGCTAAACTGCAGGCCCCAGTTATTCAATCCAACACTGATCTAGGTGTTGCTATGAAGATATTTTGTTTTAATTTTTGGTAGAGATGGGGTCTTGTTATGTTTCCCAGGCTGGTCTCCAACTCCTGCGTTCAAGCAATTCTCCCACCTCAGCCTCCCGAAATGTTGTGATTATAGGCATGAGCCACTGTACTGGGTCTTATGAAGGTATTTTGTAGAGATGATTAAAATCCATAATCAGCTGACTTTGGGTAAGGGCAATTATCTTACATAGACTGAATGGGCGGGATTCACTCAGCTGAAAGAACTTAAGAGAAAAATAAAAGCTTCTTAGGAGAATGAGAAATTCCTCCTGTGGACAAAAGTCTCAGCTGACGCTTATCCTGATGACCTTCCCTGAGAATTTCACACTTGCCTAGTCAGCCTCACAATCCTGGAAGCCAATTCCTTACAGTAAATCTCTTTATGTTTTCTACTTACTCCATTTATTGTCTGAACCTCAACTGATATACCGTGCCCCCTCACTAAATTGTAAACTATGAGGGAGAGGTGTCTGTCTTCCTTATTATGAATCCCAGTACCTAGCAACATGCTTGGTGCATGAGAGGCACCCAGTGACCATCAACACAAACAAGGCTACTCTGTGATTATGACGTGGACCAAGACAGATGACAAAGTAAAACAAAAAAATCACCTTACAGCCGTCTGGACAGAACAGCAGTGTTCAAGCCACAAACATGACTAAACAGCCCCCTCTCCTGGCTGGTATGAGTGACAGCTGCTCCTTTACCAATTATAACTTTAACCTTGCTCTAGTCTGCTTTCTCTATGGATAATTTATGAAGATACCCAATCATATAAAATTATTCTTACTTCCTGAGAGTATTCAGTCTAGAGCAAAGAGCAGGGTCAAGGAAGGCAGGAAGGCAGGAAGGGAAGAAAGAAGGAAGGAAGGAAGGAAGGGAGGGAGGGAGGGAGGGAGGGAGGGAATGAAAAAGGAAGAAAATGAGGAAATAAGGAAGGAAGGAAAAAAGGAAGGGAGGGAGGGAGGAAATAACGAAGAAAATGAGGAAATAAGGAAAGAAGGAAGGAAATAAGGAAAGAAGGAAGGAAATAAGGAAGGAAGGGAGAGAATGAAGGAGGGGGGAAGGGAGAAACAATCTGGTTGAAAAGATTAAGCATGCAGCATAAAGGGTGGTCCCTGACATAAGGAGTAAGCACATCTGGCCATGGAGATCAGGGAAGATTTATAATATGACCTGGGGATAGACTGGGGGAACAAAAGTGTAGAGATTAGAAAGGGCATATCTGGACACATCATACAAGGTAAACAAAGAATTCATTTGAGCAAGTGAGAGAAAACAAGTGTGGAAAAATAGATTATAACCACATTTTACACAATTAAATGCAGAACTGCATTCTTTCAGCCAGTGGTTTCTTGCTATCTATTTAACTATCTATCTAG
Organism: Cacajao melanocephalus; assembly: GCA_963573385.1. Lineage (NCBI taxonomy): Eukaryota > Metazoa > Chordata > Mammalia > Primates > Pitheciidae > Cacajao > Cacajao melanocephalus. The sequence goes on along the minus strand of CAUYLG010031808.1, from coordinate 147,561 downwards.
CTCTCTATCTATCTAAAGAGTCAAAAAAATTCTCTTCAAATGTATTTTCTTACAGGCTAAAATCAAGGACGAAAAAAAGTATTTTTAGTGCCACTCCTCTGGCTAAAGCACAATGTAGAAAACAGGATTCCATGTACTCAGCTCCTCACTCACTGAGCTTTAAAAAGTAGCTGAGGCTCCATAAAGCAGAGTTTGAAAATCAATGCTAAAGTCATGAGCCATATTAGCATTAATTCATTCACGTATTTACTCTATCAATCAATCAATTAATTCACTATTTAGAGCACTCTAACATGTCACATTCTGGAGAAGCTCTGAGTAAGAAGAGAAGCTTTGTTTCCTGGTAGTGGGACCAGCTTGAAAAGGGACAAGAACTCTCTGGAGATTGCAGGTCTTTCTGGACATGAGAGGTCCAGAGGCAGCTTCCAGGTCCTGTGAGGCTTATTCCAAAGACAATGAGTCCCTGATAGAGGAAGCAGACTGTTGTGAACACTGTGGATGTGTACTAGCCAGATTTTTCCCTGACCTCATCTCTCCTCCATGAACTTGTGCCACAGCCCTGGGGAGAGAAGTTAAAAACAAAGTGCTCCATCATAAAAAATCTCTGTGAAACGCTGGGGCAGCAGCAAAGCTGCTTTATAGCCCACACAGCAAACTGCTAACGCCAGTGCTAAAAGGCACTTGAGGCGGAATAGATTTTAAAAACGGAATATGAGAAAATGTTATCTAACCGAACAGAAAAAAGTGATGATCCCAGTGGACAGAGATAGAAACACTTGTCACCTCACCTGCAACCTATCTTGGAAAAAGCAGGATGTCTGACAAATCCAAAGAGGCCCAAGGAGAATTCAAAGTCTGCCTGCCTGGGCCTTCTTGCAAGGCTTTCCATTTTCCCCAACCTCCTTATTTCCAATGGCCCAGGCTCTTTCCAGCCAACGATCTTCTCATCACCCAGCAGGGCTTCTACTCAGAAAATTCTCCAAAACACTTCTAGTCTTCTCTTTTCTTCGTGGTTAGTCTTCTCATATTCTGTGTTTATTCACTGAATAGCACATTCCTCACAAAGAACCAACAGATCTGTGCTCACTGGCACTTTTATCTTGGAACTCCTGTGTCCTGGTCTCTTTGTAAACCCCCATCCCAGGGCCAATGTTAGAATGTCCTTTGTCCTGGTCTCTTTGTAAACCCCCAGCCCAGGGCGAATGTTAGAATGTGCCTTCTCCACACCAGGGCTCCACATTCAAGCCCCATGGGAGAGAATCACACAATCATAATGCTGATTGCTGCAGTAATGCCATCAACTCAAACCTTGGCTGCAGCTCTCACGCTGCCCATCAGCCCTTTATGATTCTCTTCAGTGACTATTGTCCCCGAAAAAAAAAAAAAATTCCCAATGTCCATCTCAGTCTTTAAACCCCTCATTCTCAGCAGACATCATGAAAGCAAGGTCATCAGGCATTAATTATTCAGGTCTTTGTGTTGCTGCTGGCCTGATACTGAGAGCCAGGCCTTGGTGTTTTCCAGTTGAACACACAACTTCACAGAACCTCAACATAAACGAGGCTACTCTGTGGCCATGATAGAGATCAAGACAAAAAACAAGACCACCTAAAGTCATGTCTGAACACAGAAAGAACATGAGCATTGTCCAAGCCAAAAAAATGACTAAATAACCCCATCTCTTGATGATACGAGTGACAGCTACTCCCTTGCTGATTAGAACTTCAGCTTTGCTCTACTCTGCTTTCCCTATGGATAACTTGTAAAGTACCCCATCATGTAGAATTATCTTCACTTCTTGATAGCATCCAATATAGAGCAAAGAGCAAAGCCTCCACCTAACCTAACACAAGCTCACATCCTATAATAATTTCTTTCTAAAATTCTCTCTCCGAGACATTCCATGGTTTCCCAGGGAGTGTATTTTCTCTCCAAGGTGTCATCAACCAAATCCATTCAACTATAGTCCTATTTCTGGCGGTCTTCAGCTGGAGGACATTGACAAGAGTTATAAAAAGGATTGCTTTTGTTGGGTTCCGTACTAAGTAATTTGCATGTGTTATAATTTAATCCTTTGATGATGGTGAGGATTTGTACTCATTGTAGACATGGAAACACTAAGACTGAGTCAGATAAAAAGCCATCTAAGTCACAGATCCAGCATATAGGATAGAAGAATTCATGAGTCTGCTTCCTGAAGGAAATAATGTATGCAGTAGTCCATTTCCAGGACAAAGTGCTTTGAATCAGCTTAGGTCAGCAAACTACAGAAGAAACAGTATACTAGGCCCCTGCTTGGATAGCCAATGCCTGCTTGGCAGCCTCCCCCTCCTTGCCCCCCTTAGTTGACTTTATCCAAACCAAAAAAGTTTAGTCTAAGATGAAAGTTTACTAGCCTGCAAAATACCTTGTTTTGTCTGTTATCAGCTTGCCCAGATACTTGGGTCATAAGTCAAATACTCAAAGAGACCCTGAGCTAACTAGGATTGCGATGCATTGTGGGCTACAACAAAATGCAGCAAGAGAACCCTAAAAAAAAAAAGAAAGAAAGAAAAACAACCACCTGAAGCCCCAATCAATACACAACAATCAATAGGTGACATCTGTGAAGATTGTGACCCCATAGTACTCAGCCTATGAGGAACCAGGGGAAAGACCTGCACACTACGAGATAAATTCCTTGTTGAAACTGTGCTGGGGTGTCTGCCTATCAGACATCTGATCTGGCAAGATCGTCATTAAAAGTCTCATGCTGCTCTCTGGATCTCTGACTCCATTCTTTGGGTTTGGACGAGTGAGTTTGTTCCTCCCACTCCAGAGTTCATGATCTTAATGATTTTAGAAATAAAAACTAACAAATTTAGGAAGACCACTGTCTTCTTCACATCCTCTCCTCCAGTCTCAAAACAGGAGCTGTTTCTCCTTATAATGTCAACCTCTCCCTCTTTCTGCTCTTTCACCCCTTCTCTTCCTCCTTAAGCAACTGGCTTAGCAAATACCAATTTTCTTCTGATTCTTCAACATTTCTCTTTCCGCTAGAACCATCTCCTCAGTCTAAAATCAGGTATAAGCCTCTTTCCTTCTAAAAACAAACCACAGTTACCTCCAATGACCCATGGTTCCTTCATCTTTTCCATCTCCAGCCCAAGTTCTGGAAACCCTAGCCTACATTCACAAGAGGAGGATGGTTAATAGGCATGCATGAATGGAATTTGGGAAGCCTATCTTTTCCAGTGTGGAGGGCAAAAGAGTCAGTGGGAGAAACTCAGAAAAAGAGTACAAGAAAATAATGATATCTGGAGTAGATTCTAAAGTATGAGGTGGTAAAATTGCCCAGTTGTAGATACAGGAAAAGGCATTTTAGAGTAGTTCGGTAAAAGTAAAATCACAGAGAAAAGAAAGCATGGCACATTTTTGAGACCTAGTGAGTATACTATCTGCTGTATTACTTTAGTAGGGCTGCCCTAACAAAAGACCAGACTGTGTGGCTTAAACAACTTGTTTTCTCACGGTTATGGATGCTAGAAGTCCAAGATCAAGGTGCTCCCTGGTCTGGTTTATTCTGAGGTCTCTCTCCCTTGCTGGCAGATGGCACCTTCCCACTGCATCCTCATATGGTCTTTCCTCTGTGCTCTTCCCTGCTGCTGGGAATACTCTGAACCCCTCTGTGGTGACTGAGCAACCCCAAGCTTCTGGAAGAATTGGCAAAACCCAAGCTATCTGAAATAAGAAGAAATTGTTGTTGATTTTTAACCTATAAATCCTCTTAGAATTTCGTTTCCCCGAAATGAGTTATTTGCTTTGTGATGCTTGTTACTTACTGTATCGATTATATTTGAGAAAATAAGGGATAATGTGAAATGCTGAGATGTGACTTAGAACTTTGGCTCTGCTGAGCTGCAACTTGTATCTTTGGCTCTGCTGATCTGCTCTGGTAAAAACAGGAACTCTGTGAAAGGGACTAACCACATAGCTTGACTGCCAGAGAGAGATGACAGCGTGTAATAGGCTTCTCGTTGCAGAGAGCCTATAAACAGACATGTAATAGAGAAGTTTATTACCTGGATTCCTTTCCCAGGAAAGGCATTTTGATAAGGGCCCTTGAAGGAGAGTGTGGCCCTTATGGAGACCCTATAAATGGACGCATGAGGGGCGTCTGTCTCTGTGGTTGAGGTAAGGATGTTAAAGTCTTTCTTCTCCCACTGCTCCTCCAGGCCTGTGCGGAGGCCCCCTCCTCTTGCAGTTTTTGTTGACAGGCTGGTTGTCCTGTATCGGATCCTGTTCCCCTTGTAGCTGTGAGCCCAATATGTTCTTGCTGATAATCACAAGTTTATGTTTAACCTACAATCTTGCTAAGGTGTATGATTTCTTTCTTTTTTTTTTTTTAAAGAAAGAAAAAGAGGGAAAAGAAGAAAGAAATAAAGAGTGAAATGCGAAGGTGTATGATTTCTATGCTGACACACAGAAAGTCATCTTTACATTGTTCTGCTTTTATAATACCACACTGTGATTTTTGTGCACCAGTTTTTGCAAATGTATTCTTTTTGTATAATTATCACTGAAACTTTGAGTAACCTTGTTCCCCCTCCCCTATTAAATGAGCACAATGAAAACTGATAGCACAGTGAGGTTTTCAGGGGAATGTCAGACATCCATGGAGCAGCATTATGTGGTGTCTCCCCTGAGCCCAGCTTTAAGGAAAATTTTTTCCTTGTCTCTCTTTGTTTTTCACCAACCACTGGATCACTTTGAGAGATCTTAAACCCACATTGATGTATTAGGAGCTGTTCTGGCCAATAGCCTGCCTCGTGTCTTTCTTTTCTTGTAAGAACACCAGTCATTGGATAAAGAAAATGTGGCACACATATATCATGGAAGACTGTGAATCCATAAAAAAGAATGAGTTCATGTCCTTTGCAAGGACATGGATGAAGCTGGAAACCATCACCCTCAGCAAACTAACACAGGAACAGAAAACAAAACACTGCATGCTCTTGCTCATAAGTGGGAGTTAAACAATGATAACACGTGGACACAGGGAGGGGAACATCACACACCAGGGCCTGTCAGGGGGTGTGGGGGGAACGGAGGGAGAGCATTAGAACAAATACCTAATGCATGTGGGGCTTAAAACCTAGATGATGGGTCGATAGGGGCAGCAAACCACCATGGCACATGTATACCTATGTAACCTGCATGTTCAGCACATGTATCCCAGAACTTAAATAAATAAATAAATGCTTGAGGATATGGGTAAAAAAAAAAAAAAGAATACCAGTCATATTGGATTAGGACCCCCCACCCCACCCAATGTCTCATTTTAACTTAATTACTTCTTCAAAGACCCTATCTTCTAATAATTACATTTTGAGGCACTGGGGGTTAGGAATTCAGCAGATGAATTTTAGGAGGGACATGACTCAACCCATAACATCTGGGATATACAGGAGCAGAAAAGATGAGGCCAGAAATGCAGATTAGGATCAGCTCGCAGATGCCTCAGAATATAAGAATGGGAAACTTGGAGTTCTTTAGATAGTGAGCTACATGAACACCTGACATACTTCACCTAATTTAACCTTCAACTTTGAAGGTTAAATCTGCTAACATGATTCATTTACAAATAAATTATCTTTGAATGTTATAATGTACATTTTGCAGCAACCAAGACTTCTCTCTAAAGAAACTCACTTTCAGATATATATATTCACATTCTTTTATGTTTATCCTCTTCTTTTAAACCAAAACTAAGAGGAAGATCTTATAGATAGCAAGAGATTATCCGAAATTTACATAGGGCCAACACTACAGAAAGATTTTGATTAATACTCGTTAAGTATTAGCTCAAATGCTTAGGAAAGCAACTAATGCTGTTTTAAATATAGACCACCTGCTTTCCCCAAGGGAGTCAGTAAAACCTGAGTGAGTGACTCAGAAGCACACTGGAGGGAGGGAGGCTCTGCTGCAGCAGCAGTGAATGGTCTTCAGAAAGACAGAAGAGCTGCCCTTGCACTTTGCAGGAAGGGCAGTGCATGCAAGATTGTCCTTCCTGTCACCCAGAGAGCACTGATTATTCTGGCCTCGAAATAGCACATTCTCAATGGAGAAAGAGAAGGTCATGTTGTAGGTGAGAAAACTGAGTCACAAACTGAATTCTCAAGGTCTCAGAACCAAAAAATGGTGGAGCAGGACATTAAAACAGGCATTCCGATTCCAGAGTCGGTATTTTCAATCACCAAAATACTGTCACTCAGGAGAAATGGGCTATCATGGCAGCCACCCCTCTTCTCAAATAAAAACCATTATGACAGTTTTATGTCAACAGAGCACCATTGACCTCCACTTATTCCAGGAAATGGTCACCACAGAAAACCTTCCACCCACAGCATTGAGCAATCCTTAAAGAAACTGCCAAATGTACCTGAAGACCAGTCAGAAAATCTCCCCACTTCCAAAACTCTTATCTTCATAGAACGCTTTTTAATGAGAGGCTGCCTCACGTTTCCTCTTTTTACTCAATAAAACGGATTCTCCTTTGAACCTCTGACCTCCTGCTGAAATGAAAGTGACAGCAGATGGTTTCCCTATCTGGTCGCAGACTTACTTTTGTCTTTGACAACCAAAAACAAATCAGTTTGACCTTCTAGGTTTGTAGTCATGTAAAAGTAATCAAATTCAAAGTACTTACAATAATTAGATACTCAATCCATTGAAAACACAGTACACTTTATTAAAACAAAAATAATCCATGTCAGACTCTGATCAGATATTAACATTAAAAGTCATAATTGAGTGTTGAATTCCCCACCACATGTGGTAGTCATGACTCTGAATCAATCCAGTTTTATCATGCCTTTTCCCCTTTGCAAATCTCTAAACCTCTAAGTAGGTTCAGATGCCTCCTCGGCTCTGCACAGCAGTGGAAATCATTGTTCATGAGGAGGAAGATGTAAATATCGTTAATTAAGAGCAATTGCCAAATCTTGAAATCCTCCTCCCCATACTTGAGACAATAAAGTATTTTTATAAGAAAAACTAGAGGAAATCTATCAAATACTTTTAAAAAATACCTTAAGGGTAAAAGTATTTCCCAGGGTGTTTTGATGTTCTTAATCTGAACATCAGTCCTATAAAATAATTGATCATAATATGGCTTTCAACAGATGGGCCTATAAAAAAAAATGAAACTATCACTTATGCACCTTACTGGTCTGTGTCCTCACAAATAGACGAGAAGGTGTCTCTACAGTGCATCAGGATTAAGAAGACACGTCATTTGCCCCAAATCTGCCAGTGTGGTCCTAAGCTTTGAGCTATACCACAGTCTGAGCATTATTACATATCCCCCCATAAACCTGATCTGTAAGGGACACAATACAAAGCTTACTCTATATTTTTCATGTGTAGCTGTAAGAAAAGAAGCAAGTGCTGCTGAAAGATAAACACTGCCACCTGCTGAGATAAGAGAACTAACGAAAATGTACAAGGTTATGCTCTTTTAAAAGAGCAGTGACATTTTCTAGTTTTCATCAGTGAGAGCAGTAAAAAGTATTTACTTTGTTGTTAAGTAGAAGGCATAAACATATGGCCTGTTGTGGTGATTACTTGACTAAGATTCTATAGTCCAAAGAAAATAGTAGCAAAGGCAACTTTTTTCAAAGCAATCCATCCAACATTTCCCAAATGGTAAGACAAAGAGCAATCTTCACCTTCACTGTATTTACAGCTGCCATAGAGCCTTTCTGGAATTCTCATTGTTTGCATGCCCACAAATAGCCATAAACTCATTTTTAAGCTTCTAAGTAATACAACCTGAAACTACAAAGCATAAGAGAAAATTTCAGACTAGAAAGAAACTGGTGGTTTTGCTCTGATATGCAAAATCTTGGACTAGAGAGAAACTGATGATTTTGCTCTGATGTCCAGCATTCACAACTGTGTCACTTCCCCTTCATATGCTGAAATGATATTCATCCTGGAAATATCTTTATATAGACCAGCGTGTTCCAGAGGAAAGGCAAGGATAAGAAGGTGGGGGCGGGTAGTAAAAAGGCATAAAAGACTCAAAATTATACCAACTCCTAAACGTGCTGTCAGCTTAAATTAGGACTCTAATAATTCCTACTTTGTTCTTATTATTAAATGAACTAATTTATGCAAAAGTCTTGTAAATTGTAAAACATACAATATTTTGATTTTTTCTGTTTGTATTAGAAAGAGGTAACCTGATGGGGCAGGAGGAAGCTAGGGCAATTAGCTAGAAGACCGTTTCAGTTTCAGTTTCTAGTGCCAGGGTGATAATGAGATTCTAGATTCTAGATTTAAAATGGAATGAAACTGGATAACTAGGATTTTTTTAATTGAGGAAAATATTTATGATTTGGGGGATAGAGAAAATAAAGGAAAAAGGGAATGATAATTCTATTGTTAGCAGAAATAGCATTGTTGAGATACGGCAAATGGAAGGAGTCGGGAGGGGAGTAAGTAGTTCTCTTTTAGCCTTGAAGAGAATAAATAGATAGCAAGATGCTTAAGCTAATAAAGCTGTGTCCTCAATCTTGCAAGCAGGAAGGTTACTCAGGAGGACAGAAGCCAGCATGCTAAGGATGGCAAAATGGAAAGTCACCAAACTCTGGGTCCTTGAGTCCTCGTGCCATTGCATAGCCACCTTTGGGATTGGCCTTTTAATCACGGTATTAATCATGTTATTTAATCATGGCAAGTATTCTGTTACCTGCAACCAAAACATTTCTAACCAAGACAACAGTGAATCTAAATTCAGCAAAATATAAAGTAATCTTGGTAAAAGTTTTTTTTTTTTAACTTCAAATTTTACTCCTTTGGACCCTTAAAAAGATAAATTGTTTTTGAGTAACAGTAGCAGTGAAAAGAAGGAAAATAAATTTACTTGTAATTTAAAGATGATTGATGTGTTTTAAATAGCAATGTGAGACATACAGGTATAAAAAACATTGTTTAGTTCAAAAGTGCATTTATTTTAATTTTAAAATGAGAATTATGCTAAATCATGAGCTAACATATTTTTATATATGAGCCATTAGAAACTCTATTTCTTTTTATAAGAATACTCCACTCTCATAGACTTATATAAGAGATCTAAACATATGAATAAGATGGATTAGATCATAATCATCTATAGTGATAATCTCTTTACTTCTAAGTTTCTCTGTTCAATACAGAACCTTTAAAAGGGAAATACTCTAAGAACCTAAAATTTTATTTCTAATTGATAAAAAATTGATCTAGGTAATTCTCCCTACAATATCTATAACACATTAAAGTCAGTTATATCTCAAGTGTAATTTCTGAGGAAATAATACCATGTTCTTTCCAGAGAAATGTGTTTATATAAGATTATTAAGTTTTTGTTCATAAAAATAATAGTAAATTTTGGCTGGTACAGGGGCTCACACCTGTGATCCGGGCACTCTGGGAGGCTGAGGCAGGCAGATTGCTTGAACCTAGGAGTTGGAGACCATCCTGGGCAACATGGCAAGCCTCTATCTCTACAAAAAATAACGAAAAAATTAGCTGGGTGGGGTGGCATGTGTCTATAGTCCCAGCTACTTGGGAGGCTGAAGTGGTAGGATTCCTTGAGTTCTGGAGGCAGAGGTTACAGATCACACCACTGCACTCCAGCCTGGTCAAGAGTGTGAGACCCTGTCTCAAATAACAATCATAATAATAAATGTTGATTACTATGTTTATTATGTGCCAGGTATTCCTTTTTTTTTCTTTTTCTTTTTCTTTTTCTTTTTCTTTTTTTTTTTTTTTTTTGAGACAGGGTCTCACTTTGTTGCCCAGGCTGATTTCAAACTCCTGGACTCAAACAATCATCCTGCCTCGGCCTCTCAAAATGCTGGGATTACAGGTGTGTGCCACCGCACCCAACCTGTGCCAGGTATTCCTAATCCTAAAGAAGAGAACTATATTGTCACTTTTCAGGTGAGGAAACTGAGACAAGAGGAATGGCCAGGTAACTTGCCTATCGATTAAGCGTTGGAATCAGAATCCACATGCAGGCAATCTGACTTCCAGACCCACACACACCATACGACAAAGTATTCAAACATTTAAGTAGGTTGGACTATCTGAAAACCATAACAAATATTAAGAAAGACTTCCTCAACATATAAAAACTAGAGAAATAAGTCATTTTCTGACCAAGACCTTCCTACACCTAAATTGGTCTATGGGACTTTGGATCTCCACTACCATATATTGGCTGACTCTTTTGAATGATGTAACAAAACAGTATCACCCCTTTCCTGAAGTAATCAAAGAAACAGGCAAGAGTTGGCATCTGGTTCTATTTTTGGAGTTTTAAAAGAAGTAACCACAATGGGAAAAGGATAGTGACTTCAACAAATGATGCTGAAACTGAAAAACCTGATATCCACATAGAATAAATGAAATTGAATCATTATCTTACACCATTCTCAAGAATCAGCTCAAAATGGATTAGAGATTTAAATGTAAGACCTGAAACTGTAAAACCCCTAGAAGGAAACATAGGGGGAGAGCTCCACAGAGTGATTGTGGCAAAGATTTTTTTTGTCGTAACAGCAAAAGCACAGGCAGCAAAAGCAAAAAGCAGCAAATAAGATTACATCAAACTAAACATATTCTGCACAAGTAAGAAAATAATAAACAGAAAGAAAAGGCAGCCATAGAATGGGAGAAAATATTTGTAAACCATGTGTAAGATAAAGAGTTACAGTGAAGCCATTATGGAAAATAATACAAAAGAACCTCAAAGAATTGAAAATGGAACTGTCGTATGAACTGACAATCCCACTTCTAGATATGTATCCAAAGGAAATAAGTATCTCAAAGAGCTGTGTGAACTCTTACGTTCACTGCAGCGTTATTCACAATAGCCAAGATATGGAAACAATCTAAGCATGCATGGATGGGTAATGGATAAAGAATACGTGATATCTATACACCCATATGGATAAAGACAGTAATACATATATGCCTGTATCAATAAAGAAAATATATCTCTATCTGATAATGTAATGTAAGAAAATGTAATACACATATATGTATGTATCTTTATCATATATATATCACGTTTTCTTTATTCATATGTTCATCAATGAACACTTAGGAGGTTGTTTCCATATCCTGACAATTGTGAATAATGCTTCAATGAACATAGGTGTGCAGATATATAAATATAGATGCTGGCATACCTTGGTGTTCTGCAGGTTCAGTTCAGATGCCTGTGGCAAGTTTCTTAAAATAAGAGAGCAATAAAGGTTGCTGCATCAATTAACTCTTTGTGAAAGATTTCTCTGTAGCATGTGATGCTGTTTGATAGCATTTTACCCCCAGTAAAACTTCTTTTAAAATTGAAGTCAGTTCTCTCAAACCCTTCTGTTGCTTTGTCAACTAGTTTATATAATATTCTAAATCCTTTGTTGTCATTTCAACAATGTGCACAGCATCTTCACCAGGAGTAGAATCCCTCTCAAGAAACCACATTGTTTTTCCATAAGAAGCAACTCCATCCATTCAAGTTTTATTGTGGGATTGTAGCGTTTCAGTTGCACCTTCTAATTCTAGTTCTAGTTCTTTTGCTATTTTAAACCACATCTCTTGAATTCCTCAGTCATCCATGAGGATTGAAATCAACTTCTTCCAAACCCTTATTAATGTTGATGTTTTGACCTCCTCAAAATGATTCATCATTCAAGATGAATCATGCATGTTCTTAATGGCCCCTAGAATGGGAAATCGTTTTCAGTCTACCTTGCCAAAATCCAACAGAGGAATCACAATTTATGGCAGGAATAGCCTTACAAAATGTACTTTTTAAATAATCAGGCTTGAGAGTCAAAATTACTTCTTGATCTATAGGCTACAGAATGAATGTTGTGTTAGCAAGCATGAAAACAAACCTAATCTCCTCGTTCACCTCCATCAGAGCTCTTGAATGACCAGGTGAATTGTCAATGTGCAGTAATATTTTTGAAAAAAATATTTTTTATTTCTGATCAGTAGATCTCAACAACAGACTTAAAATATTCAGTAAACTATGCCATAAACAGAAGTGCTTTCATCCAGGCTTTGTTGTTCCATTTAAAGAGCACAGACAGAGTTGATTTAACCTAACTCTTAAGGGCCCTAGATTTCAGGAACGGTAAATGAGAACCGGCCTCAAATGAAAGTCATCGGCTGTCTTAGCCCCTAACAAGAGAGTCAGCTATCCTTTGAAGCTTTGAAGCCAGGCACCCTCTCCTCTTTAGCTATGAAAGTCGTAAATGGTATTTTGTTCTAACAAAAGGATATTTCATTTACATTGAAACTCTTTTATTTAATGTAGCCACTTTCATTCATGATCTTAGCCAGAACTTCTGGGTAACTTTCTACCACTTCTCCATTAGCATTTGCTCCTCATCTTGCACTTTTATGTATGGAGGCAGTTTCTTTCCTTAAATCTCACGTACCCACCTCTGCCAGCTTCAAACCTTGCTTCTGTACCTTCCTCACCTCTCAACATTCATAAAAACGAAGATAGTTAGTACCTTGCTTTAGATTAGGCTTTGGCTTAAGGAAATATTGTGGCTTGTCTGATCTTTTGTCCAGACCACTAAAACTTTCTCTACATCAGCAATAAGGCTGTTTTGCTTTCTTATCATTCATTTGTTCATTGAAGCACTGCTTTTAATTTCCTTCAAGAACTTTTCCCTTTTATTCATAAGTTGGCTATTTGGCATAAGAGACCTAGCTTTCAGCCTATTTTTACTTTCGCTGTGCCTTCCTCATTAAGCTTCATCATTTATAGCTTTTGATTTAAAGTGAGAAACATGTGACTCTTCTTTTCACATGAATACTTAGATGCCATTGTACGGTTATTAACTGGCCTAATTTCAGTGTTGATGCATCTCAGGAAACAGAGAGAACCAAGGAAAGAGAAAGAGATAGGAAATGCCTGGTGGTGGGGAAGTCAGAATACACACAACATTTATTAAGTTCACTGTTTTATATGGACATGATTCTTGGTGCCCCAAAACAATTACAATAGTAACATCAAAGAAGATTGATCACAGATCACCATAACAAATACAACCGTTTGAAACATTGTGAGAATTACCAAAAAGTGACACAGAGACACAAATTGAGCATATGCTGTGGGGAAAAAATGGCACTGACAGAATTGCCTCAGGCAGGGTTGTCACAAACCTTAAATTTGTTCAAAAAATGCAATATCTGAGAAATGCAATAAAATGAATTGCAATTAAATTAGGTATGCCTGTATGAAGATATATGTAATATTATTTAGCCTGGACAAAGAAGAAAATTCTTGTATTTGCAACAACATGGATGAACCTAGAGAACAAAATGAAATAAGTGCAACAAAGAAAGACAAATACCATATTATCTTACCTATGGAAATTTAAAAAGTAAAACTCAATAGAAACGGAGTAGAAGAGTAGTTACCAGGTGTCAGGGAGTGGGGAAAATGGGGAGATATCGATCAAAGGGTACAAACTTGCAGTTTCAAGATGAATTAGTTTCAGAGATCTAATGCACAGCACAGTGACTATAGTTAAAAATAATGCATATTTGAAATTTGCTGAGAGAGTAGACCTTAAGTAACCTCTCCATGGGGGGAAAAAAGGTAATTTTGTGAGGTGATGGATTTGTTAATTAGCAGTTTGACTGTGGTAATTATTTCATTTTGGGATATCAAAGTATCACATTGTATACCTTGAATAGTACAATTTTTACATGTCAGTTATACCTCAATAAAGCTAAAAAAAACTAATAAAGCTTAACAGATTTGCTTTAAGAAAAAAAAGCAGCAGCAAAATTTTGGCAAAGTTTGCTGCGATCTAAGTTCTTGGCTTCGTCATCTTGGAACTTCTTCTTTCCAATAGTCCCAACAAAGGTTTTGTTTATCTTCTTTTATGTTTGTTTACTTTATTTATTTATTTATTTATTTAGGTGGGGTCTTGCTCTGTTTCCCAGGCCAGAGTGCAGAGGTGTAATCACAACTCACTGCAGCCTCAACCTCCCGGGTTCAAGCAATCTTCCCATCTCAGCCTCCCAAGTAGCTGGGACTATAGGCGTGCACCACCAAACCTGGCTAATATTTTTAATTTTTTGTAGAGATGGGGTCTCACTATGCTGCCTAGACTGATCTTGAAGTCCTGGGCTCAAGCAATCTTCTCACTTCAGCCTCCCAAAGTGCTGGGATTACAGGAGTGACCCAGCACACTTGGCTTGTGTTTATTTTTTTCTTCTTGAGGGTTAACATCCATAGATAATCTAGGAAGTAATTCTCACTTCAGTTCATCTACTTATATATCTGATTCTCCTCTTCCATATTAAATCTTCTTTACTTAAGAACACAGGGTAATCCCTGCTAAAACTCACATCACCACCTAATATCCAGATGTCCTTGGCAAATTACTTAACTTCTCAAGGACTAACTTTCCTGGTTTATAAATCAGGGCTTGTATCTACTTTGTGACAGTTGCTAGCAAGATTAAATGAGATGTTCTACATAAAGTGGTTGGGTATTATTGGCACATGGTAAGCACTCAGCCATATTGGTATTACTTGTGTCATTAAGAAAATGAGATCTAGAACATGTTCTAGGGATCTGCTGTACACCACGGAATCTATAGTTGACAATAAAGTATTGTACACCTCAAAATACGCTAAAACGATAGGGCTCATGTAAATTTCTGGTACCCACAAACAACAAAAAACACAAAACAACACAAGGAAATGGTTGAAGGTGATGAATATATTTAGTACCTTGATTTTGATGATGGCATCACACATGTCCAAACTCGTGAAAATGTATATACATTAAATATATGCAATATTTTATATATCAATTACATCTCAATGAAGCTTTTTAAAAAATGATTTTATAAGATTATCAGGCATTCTCTCACTTCAGATTCAAGCCTCATTAGTTGCAGCTTGTGCTTTTCTTTTAACAATAATTTTAATATGCATTTGGGCACCTTTACACAAACCAAGCTTTTAAAAAATCATTTAAAAATATTTCAGCAGTACTTAGGTTGGCATTTGATCATTTTCTCTCACACTTCAATAGTTTTCCATCCAGATTTTATTTATTTATTGTGTGTGTGTGTGTGTGTGTGTGCATGTGTGTGTGTGAGCCGGAGTCTCACTCTGTCGCCTAGCCTGAAGTGTAGCGGCTCAGTCTCAGCTCACTGCAACCTCTGCCTCCTGGGTTCAAGCAATTTTCCTGCCTCAGCCTCCTGAGTAGCTGTGACTACAGGTACCCACCACCATGCCCACCTAATTTTTTTGTTTGTTTGTTTAGTAGAGATGGGGTTTCACCCTATTGACCAGGCTGGTTCAAACTCCTAACCTCAAGTGATCCAACTGCCTGGGCCTCCCAAGGCCCTGGGATTACAGGTGTGAGCCACTTTTAACTTTTAACGTTTAACTTTTCCTTCGAAATAAACCTGCCAACATTTTTTCCAATGTATCAATACAGAAGATATTTGCTATTAAATAAGATCCATATTATTTCCCTTACTTCACCTTAAAAATATACATCATAAATACAGATGTACAATGGACAAAGAATTTCCTCCAAACACTTTATTCAACAGAAATTATTACAATAGGCTTCAAAGTAGAATCCAGGAGACAGGTTGTTAAATCACTGTGGTTTCCTTTATCAGTATCATAATGCTTTTTTTAAAAAAACAAACACTAATGAAATAACTGGTGGTATTAGCCAAACATTATGCTGTGTCCTGCCATCTCTATCAAATAATGATATAGGAGTGACATAACTTTGTCATGTTTAATGGTCGTATCCATGAAATAAAGGACAGTTGTATAAACAGCTGACATGTAGAAAAAGAGAAAGCATAAGAAATATTAAGAGCTGCTGTTTATGAAGCTCAAGTTCTTGATTGCCATTGCTAGGAAGGTTGCTCACTGACCAGCTTCCTTCAGTCAACGCCATATCCTACAGGTATTATCCTTGCTCCCTAATAAAACAGATTTCACAGAGTTATATTTTCTTCATTTCATTCACTTCATTCTCCCTTTCTACAAGTCGACATTTTCTGGTCTTTGGTAATTAACAATGTGTTAAGTGGGCTAGGTTCTCCGTGGCTAACTGCAGAGTCTCTGAGAAGATCAAGCATTTTTGAAGTAGTGATTTTGTTTTTCATGATACCAGCTAGTTGTAAATTAAGCAGGTACACATCCCGCTCACACTAGCAAGATTCATGGCTTCTTAGAATGAAAGAGAACCCGAGAATGAAGCCACCTCAGTCATCCCCTCTGCCCTCCCCTCAAACATCCCCGCCCAGTGGAAGTACAGTGACTTCTTTTGAGACAGTCTCACTCTGTCGCCCAAGATGGAATGCAGTGGTGCAATCTCAGCTCACTGCAACCTCTGCCTCCCAGGTTCAAGCGATTCTCCTGTTTCAGCCTCCCCAGTAGCTGGGACTACAGGCGCATACCACCACGCTTGGCTAATTTTTGTATTTTTAGTAAAGATGGGGTTTCACCATTTTGGTCAGGCTGGTGTCGAACGCCGGTCCTCAGGTGTTGCAACTGCCTCGGTCGCCCACAGTGCTGGGTTTACAGGGATAAGTCACCATGCCCAGCCTGACTTTGAATATCTCCAGGTTTGGGTGATAAGCCTAGGAGGAGGCAAGACATATCACTTTGGAATATTTCAAAATTTTAGGAGTTTTTTTCTCATCATCAGTGGGTATTACTGGTTTTCTCACCTTCAGGAACCAGGCACATAACATCAGTATAAGAAATGTGAGTACCTTAAGAACTAGGAATGCCTATAAAAACCATATCCTATTGGGCGGCTGGTTAGCTCAATTGGTGAGCTAAGCGACTGCCCAACAATAATTCATAAAAAAAAAAATTTAAAAAAACATATCCCATAAAACGACCCTTCACATTTCAAAAATTTTGTAAAGACCATGACAGCTACTTTCCTGCCATCTACTTTGTGATTCTAAACCCAGCCTCTGGCAACCCACTACACAATGCCTGCAGTTAATCACACTGGGGTCCACTCAGAAAATAGAGTAGGTTCTTTCAAATAAAATGATTGCTTTATCGATGGTAAGACAGAAGCGTCACACCATTCTAATAAGCTGTTGTCTAGTGAGCCAACGTTAAGCACTTGGTGCTTTGGGATACATTAAATTAATCAGCGGTATCTTAGAAGCGCTCAGGAATTTATGTGCCAGCACCAAAACAAGGCACAACAACTAGTATTCTTTCCCTAAACTCTCCGGGGTCTTCTGTGAAAACTGGTTGAGGGAAGAGGTACTGCAGAGCCAGCCTCACATGAGGCCATTTGGACCAGGAAAGGCTGGTCTTCCTTCTTTCTCACTCCCTGCAGGAGCGCCCTGTGCCCTCTATCATAGCCCCTTCCCTCTTTTCTCATCAAGGGGAAAGATTTGATATTGTGTTCACAATAAAAATCTATGGCTTATTTTCCCAGTGCTTTTGAAGTACCTACATCTTCGTTAACACTAGAAAATCATAATCGCAAAGATTTTGAAGATCATAAGATCAGAATGTTCTTTTCCTCTCAAACATTACTGCTTTAGCAGGGGACAACTGAAGAGAAAATAACTCTGCTCAAAGCTTAAATCTCTAATGGGCTGTAAAACCAACTAGGGAGAATTTTGATCCTGACTTGTTTTGGTTGCTAACACTGACTGACATAAACTGAATTTTTTTCTTGTGATAGGATCTTACTCTGTCACCCAGACTGGAGTGCGGTGGCATGATCATAGCTCACTGAAGCCTCCAACTCCTTGGCTCAACTGATCCTCCAGCCTCAGCCTTCTGAGTACCTAGGACTACAACTACATGACACCATGCCCAGCTAATGCTCTATTTTTTGTAGAGACAGGGTCTCATTATGTTGCCCAGGCCGGCCTCAAGCATTCTTTCTGCCTCAGCCTCTCAAAGCACCGAGATTGTTAGCATGAGCCAATGTGCCCGGCTGACTAAATGTTAACCATTCCATTGACAGACAACAACTGGGGAAATTCAGTAACCAGTAGGGCAGGCTATCAAACTGTTACCTTATCTAGAGCAAACAAAATTCAAAGTTCACAAAGTTACTCCTGCGGGTCCTAATAAAACTAAAGTTAAATAATGAAAGTATGAGGGCAGGCCAAGATGAGCTAGTGACTCCAGAAAAGAGGTAGGGGATGGGAATGAACTCTTTTTAGTATTAAGCTTGGGAACTCTAATAGCCAATCAAGAAAAAATAAATCTATGGTGTTGATGTCTTCCATACCTGTAATGACTATGTTGCCTTTATAGTTGAAAGCACATGAAAAGATTTCATCCGTGTGCCCCTCAAGAACCTGGAGGCACTGGCCGGTCTGAGCATCCCAGATTCTAGCTGTTTTGTCAGAGCTGCCGGTTAGAAGACGGTTCCCTTGAGGGTTGAAAGAAATCTGCAAAGGAGAAAGAAAACTTATCACAGCTTTGTGAATGGTTCCAAATATATATTTTTTTTACCAGCAAAAAGAGAACATTACTAAGCACATGTCACCTTCCTAGTCTGGTATTTATTCTTGCATAGAACCATTTCTTCATGATGGAAAAAAAAATATTTCAGGGACTAATACATGGAAATTAAAATCCAGAGAGAAAATGTAATTGCCTACTCCTCACATTTGTTAGAATAAAGACCAAAGTATCCTTATAATTTGAGTATTCCCCACCCAGCTTCTTTCCAAAGATGCACGATGTACTTCTCCATGCAAAGAGGCAGGGCCCTGGTGCAGACGAAGTCCACACGAGTCAGGTTCCCTCATAGCCAAACCCTGGTGTCATCTTTGTGGTCAAAAGCATACAGATCCAGGCTGCGAGCAGTGGCTCAGGCCTGTAATTCCAGCACTTTGGAAGCCCCAGGTGGACAGATCACCTGAGGTCAGGAGTTCCAGACCAGCCTGGACAACATGATAAAACCCTGTCCTACTACAAATCCAAAAATTAGCCAGGCATGGTGTTGTGTGCCAGCAGTCACAGCTACTCCAGAGGCTGAGGCAGGAGAAGTGCTTGAACGCGGGAGGTGGAGGTCGCAATGAGCCGATATCGCACCAATGTACTCCAGCCTGGGCTAAATATCAAAAATCAATTTCAAAAAAAAAAAAAAAAAAAAAAAAAAGCACACAGATTCTTCTCTAATCTGTGCCATAGAATAAGTGTATGTCAGAATCTGTAGGAAAGGATGCTCTCATCTACTGCCACCCCAAGGATAGCATTTTCCGTAAATATGCTTCTGTGCCTCCCATGTGCCAGGTGCTGCCAAGTGGTATCTGAGTGATCCTCAAAGGAACCTATTAGTCCTGCATTTCTTTGGGCATCACGTTTACATCCCTCTCTAATCACCAGAAGATAGTGATTCGGGCCATCTCCTTGATGACTGAAGGTTTGAGGAGGGCAGGGCTGTATCTGTTTTTATCACTGTGTTACCAGGGGCTGTGCAATGCCCAGCACATGGAACACTCTCTAAACGCGTTTGCTGAATGAGTGAATACTTTAGCTTTGCACCCCATAGAAATGCCCTTACTAGATGCCAATTCAATAAGTAATATGTTTACTTAAAAAGCATAAAATTTCATAAAATAGCACTAAAGAATTATTTATATTCAGTCATTCATGAAGATACACATGTACTTCTGAAGGGGACACCCTAGATGTATCAATAGCTACCTAGCCAGACACTCAGAAACACGGGCCGGACTTCCTCCTCATCCTGCCTGCCACACCCCACTTTTTCATTCCCTCCTGCCATCCATAAGCCTCCCAGCTTATGAAGACGCCAGGGTCTGCATGCCCTGGAGACCATCACTGACCAGCCAGAGGGCAATGACCACCAGCAGTAGGAACAGAGGCAGGAAGGCCAAGAGTACAGCATAGGGCAGAGTTCCAGGGTCTAGCTGGAGCCTCCAAAAACCTAAAGTCATCAAGCTGATGTTTTATAAAGCAAGAACAAATCTGATCTCAGACAGGAAACCAAGGGATTGCACTGAGGTGGGAGGTGAGAGCCACCAAATCCTAGCCTTCTCTATGAAATTCTGATGACACATCTCAACTCAGACTGCTGACTGCGTAGGCCTGCTCTGTGAATGATCTTTTGGGGGAAGTTTATACAGAATCCTAAGACACAGCTTTGTAGTTTCAAAATGGATAATTTTATACTTTAGGTGCTAAATATTTTCAGGAACTACTTCCTCAATTGCATCTAATTTACAGAGCACTTGATACTTGCTACACAGCATATTTTTTGCCCAACATAAATGTATGTGTTTACCAGAACCAGGAAAAGCAATTTACACATTCCTTAAATTGCTGTATTAAGTATTTTCAGTTAACTAAATCTTTTGCTGACAGTGGAGGAGAATGCCGTCCCATACTTTTTAAGAGGTTTTCAAAATCATTTATTATGCTAAGTTTGAGGACACAGTTAAAAATAAAGTCTTTAGGTAAGTGATTTCTAGAAAAAAATGAGACAACTGAACAAACCTTAGTACTTCAGTTCCAACAGACCTACTTACACTAAGCATGCTCTCTTTTTCTTTTTTTTTTTTTTTTTTTTTGAGATAAGGTCTTGGTTTGTCACCCAGGCTGGAATGTAATCATGCATTCACAGCTCACTGCAGCCTTGACCTCCTGGGCTCAAGCAATCCCCCTGCCTCAGCCTCTAGAGTAGGTGGGACTACAGGTGCACAACACCATGTGCAGCTAACTTTGTTTGTTTTTTATAGAGGTGGGGTATCCCTGTATTGCCCAGGCTGCTCTTGAACTCCTGGTCTCAACCAATCTTCTCACCTCTCCCTCCCAAAGTGCTGGGATTATACGTGTGAGGCACTGCACCCAGGCCGTGCTGTTTATTTTTTGAAAGTAAATACACTTTTCCAAATGAGAAAGTAACTCACCTTTGAAATATCACCTTCATGGCCTTCCAGTTTGGCAATGCATTTTCTTGTGGCTGCACTGAAAATTCTTGCTGTTCCTTTTTGAGAGGGGTGGGGATACGTATAAATTCATGTTAAATACAGAACTTTGGATAAAAGACCTTGCATTGTATGAATATCTATCCCTCTGACACATGAGCTCTGTGCTAAGTTAGTCTTCTTGCCTGTGGTGAGAGCTAGATAGTTAATATTCTAATGCCAGCTTGTCCTACTGCAGGAGAGGGTGAAAGGAAGCTCCTCTCTAGCCCTGAGCTTATTAGAAGAAATAGTGCATTCCAAGGTAGAAAAGAGAGTAAGAAACAGGAATCCAGACAGAAAAAACTTTAAGAGAAAAAGAAGAATTAAAGTAAGTTTCAAGAGGCAGATGATGAAATAAGAAGCAAGACCAGCGTGATACGCCAGGTGTGAGTCTGAAGACCAGCATGATACACCAGGTGTGAGTCTGAAGACCAGTGTGATACACCAGGTGTGAGTCTGAGTTCCTGTGAGGTGCACAAGGAACATCCCAAGAAGGAGCATCGGCCGCTACTCAACAGGTAAAGAACAGGCTCCAAAAACCCTTTTCCACGGAAAGAGCTAACAGAATGCTTTGTTCCTCCTCTGCCTCCAGCAGCCAAAAGTGCCGAATATATAGTAGCCATTCAATAAATAGCTGTTGGATGGATGGATGGATGGATGGATGGATGGATGGACAGACAGGTGGATGGATGGATAATGGATGGAGAAATTGATGGAATAAATACTATGGACATTTCCTTAGAAGTAAAGGATGAATAAGTTGAATAAGTTAAATAAGTATTGAAAGAGAAAAACATGAGCAGTAAAATTTGTGTTGGAAGAAAAGTTACAATTTGCCTTGCCAGATGAAGGCTGCTTTTTAAAATCTCTAATTATAGCATTACATGCTAGTAAAATATAGCAAGGATACAAAATTGTAGGTACTTGATTTACATCCAGAGACAAGTAAAATATCTTCATAAATTTCTTACTTGCCTTTCTGACAATGTCAACTTCACAAGGAAGTACACAAAATAAAACTTGCTATTTTAGAATTAATGTGATTTAAAAATATACAACTTGAAATTTAGTTGGACATTTCAAAAGCTTTTGAGTTTGTCTACTCAGCAAATGTAACCTTTGTAAGAGATTTTGAGGCATACAGGGAATAAAGTTATGCAATTATTAATTGAATAAAAAAGGAGAACTGCTGTCTTCAAAAAGTTTTCTTATCAGTACTTTTTAAAAATTTTTATTATTGACAAAAAAAATTATATATATTCAAGTTGTACAATGTGATGTGATGATTTTATACACAAATATAGTTTGTAATGACATCAAAATCAAGTTAATTAGCACATCCACCACCACCCATGCTACATCTTAGATCCCCAGAACCTGTTTCTCTTATAACTTAAAGTTTGTACCCTCTGACCAACATCTCCCCATTCTTCCCACCCCTTGACCCCTAGTAGCCACCCTCCTACTACATCTTCATGAGTTCAACTTTTTTAGATTTCACATCAAACTATATCATACAGTATTTTGTCCTTTTGTGTCTGGTTTATTTTACTTAAATCCTCCAGGTTCATCCATATTGTCACAAATGGCAATGTTTTCTTTTATGGCTAAAATAAAAGTATTTTAATGTATATATTATTATTATATTAGTGAAATATAATTTCACTAATGTACCTGTTGACCATTAGTATGGCTTCTTTGGAAAAGCCTATTCAGGTTCTTTGCCTATTTTTAATTTATATATATTATATATATATATATATATATATATAGAGAGAGAGAGAGAGAGAGAGAGTGTATATATATATCACATTTCTATATCCATTTATCTGTCGACGAACACTTTGGTTGTTCCCATATTTTGACTATACTACAAAGCTATAGTAATCAAAACAGTAATGGCATAAAAACAGACAAATAGACCAACAGAAAACCTAGAAATAAACTCACACATATATGGCCAACTATTCTTTAACAAAGACATCAAAAATACACAGTGGGGAAAGGAAAATCTCTTTATTAAATGATGCTGGGAAAACCAGATATCCACATGCTGAAGAATATTATACCATTTACAAAAATTAACCCTAAATGAATTAAAGACAAACACAAGATATGAAACTGTATAACTTCTAGAAGACAATATAAAAGCCACCTTGACATTTGTCTTGGCAATGATTTTTTTGGACGTGACGCCAAAAGCACAGGCAACAAAACCAAAAATAAACAAATGGGACCTCATTAAAGTAAAGGCTACTGCACAGCCAAGGAAATAATTTTTAAAATGAAAAGGCAACCCATGAAATGGGAGAAAATGTTTGCAAATCACATACATGATAAGCGGCTAACTTCCTAAACATAGTTCACACAACTTAATAGAAAAAAAAATTAAAAATAGGCGAAGAACTTGAATATACTTTTCCAAAGAAGACATACTAGTGGCCAACAGGTACATATGAAAAGGTGCTCATTTCACTAATCATTAGAGAAATGCATATCAAAACCACATGAGATATCACCCTACACTTAGGATGGTTATTGTCAAAAAGAAAAAAGATTTTAAAATGTTAGCAAAAGTGTAGAGAAATAGAAACCCCTGAATGCTGCTAGTGGGAACGCTTATTGGTACAGCCATTATGGAAAACAGTATGAAGGCTCCTCAAAAAAATTAAAATAGAGCTACCATACAACCCAGCAATCCTTCTACTGGGTACATATCCAAAGAAAATAAAATCAGTAACTCGAGGAGAGATCTGCACCCCCATACTCATTGCAGTATTAATCATAGTAGCTAAGATATAAAAACAACTTAAATTGTCCATCAATGGATGGATGAACTTCCAGAATCTCTTAAATGTCAAGCAGTTTATGCAGACACGATATAGAGTCACCACATGTCGTCACCAGAGGAATCAGAAGAATCAGAGGAATGTAGTCATCAGAGGAATCAGACAGGCATATGTGCCTGTCAAAGAGATGATAGTGTAGACATAATGTATGCTCATGTATGATTGCCAAGCAATGACATGGTCATAATGCAACATGACACATATCACAGGGGTGACACAGATATAAATAATATAGTGTTATATGTGGTCACAGGGATGACACAAACATAGTGTAGAGTCAAATGTAGTTATCAGGGAGATAATGCAGATATAGTGCAGTGCCACACATTGTTGACAATGAGATTATACAGACATAGGTCAGAATCACGGAGATGACACATACACAGTGTAGCATCGTACATGATCATCAATAAGATTATCCAGATGTATAGTAGTATCCTACACAGAAGTCAGAATGTTAATGTAGACATGCTGTAGATCATATGAGGATTTAAAGGAGATCATGCAGACATAGTATAGTCTGATGTGTGATCATTGTAACGCAGATGAAAAAGACATAGTGTAGCATCATATATGACCATCAAGAAAATAATGGAGACATAGTGTAGGGTCTTATGTGGACTACAGAAAGATGATACCCACATAAAAGTATACACGGCCATCATGGATATGACACATATCCATGATTATCATGTGTAATTGTCTAGAAGATGATGCAAAATAATATAGCACTGTATGAGGTTATCAAGGAGATGACAGAGAAATAGTATAGCATCATACCTGGTTTTCAAGTAGATGACATACACATTGACATTGATAATATGTGATTATCAAAGAGAACAACCTTGGCTTAAACAATATACCTAGCCATCAAAGAGATAACGCAGTCATAACAGCATCATATGTATTTCTCAAGCAGATTTTGCATATATAGTGTTGCACCATATATAGTTTTCAAGGTAATGACACAGACATCTTGTGGCATCAAATACTGTCATCAGTGTTATTACTCATAATATCATACATCATTATTTTAAAATTGATGAAAATGTAGTGTAAATTTATTGTTGTTAAAAACAATGCAGACATAGTATACAACCGTAAGTGGTTGTCAAGGAGATGATTACATATTAGATATAGTATAGCAGTATATTGTTTTCAGGGTAATTGCACAGATATAGTATATAATCATACAGGGCCTCAGTAAGACAAGGAAGACATAATGTTACATCATACATGGTTGTCAGGGATATCACAAAGATTTAAATATCACAAATGTTTACTAGAAATATGTGACTGGTAAAATAGTTATCGTAAAAATATGCAGATATAATGTATAATCATATGTAACTTTCAGGGTGATGGCACAAACACTGTAGCATTGTAAATTGTCCTAAATGAGATGAACTACAGCATAATATCATAAGGAGTTTTCAAGGACATGATATAGACAATAGTATAACATTGTATGTGGTTATCAAGAAGAGGAAGTAGATACAGTGTAGCGTTATATATGGTTATTAAGGATATGACACATAAGATAGCATCACATATGATTGACAGAGACAATTATATTGTAGCATACTAACTGGGAGTAGTGAGATGAAACATAGTACACACATAAAGTGTTATTAAGAAGACCCAAATAGAGTCTAGTATCATAGGATTTACTACAGACAGGATATGTTATAGCATCACACATCATTCTCAAGGAGATGATTTTCAGAGGTTATTATCAATGAGGTGTCACAGAAATAGTTTAGCATCACACAGGTTCATCACAGAAAAGACGTAGTTATAGTATTAATCCCACTTGATGTTCAAAGAGATAATACAGACATCTCGCAGCATCAAACATGGTCATCAGGAAACTGATGAAAATAGCGTACTTTATGGATATCAAGAAAAAGAGGCAAACAGAGAATAGCATATATATGGTACTTAAGTTGATAACATGTACATAGAGTAATACCATACATTACCATCAAAAAGATGATCCATAATAGATCACCATTTGAGAATATTACAGAAATAATAAAACATAGTGTAGCATCATATATCATCATCAAGGAAAGAATGCAGATATAGCTGACATTACTACAAGACATGAATAAAAGCAGAGCATCATATATTTATCTAAGTGTGCTACAGAAATACTATATCATAACACATACTTAATAAAATTATGATGCAGACAGTGTGGCACCATACGTTTTTGTCAAGGGTGTGATGCAGACATTATATAGCATTATTGTCATCAAGGAGTTTAGCCATAGTACAGAGGTATCATACATGGCTCTCAAGGAGGTGAAAAAGGCATAATGTAACAACATAGGTAGTAAATTAAAAGATGATACAGACATCGTATAGGATGATATGTGGTTGTCATGGTGGCCTATAGCCTAGAATTATATATAATTATCAATGACGTAAGCATATCTTGTGATTGGCAAATGGATGGCATACGTTAGCGCAACATTATCTAAGACAGGTATCGTACTGAATCCAACAAAAATTTTAAGATGGTGATGAAAACATGTAGCATGATAGGCGGTTTTCAAGGTGATGACTCTGATAAGATGTAGCACAACACATGTTAATGCAGACAGTGAAGCAGACATCACATATCCTCATAAGTGATCATCAGTGAGATGAGGTAGACAATACAATGCCAAATGTGGGCATAAGGAAGATGACATAATCTAGTGTAACATCAAATGTAATCTTCTTGGATATAAGGTGCACAGAGTCTAACATCATACACAGTTTTCAAAGAGATGACACAGAGTGGCATCACATATGGATATCAATATGATGGCTCAGTGTAGAAACATAAGTAGTAATCAAAGTGGTGATAAATAACATAGGTCATCAATGGTTGTAAAGGAGATTTCGTACAAACAGTATAGCATCGTATGTGGATATCAAGGAGATGGTGCATATAGTATTACAGCACCATTCATGGTTATGGAGTTTATGATGCAGACATATTATAGCATCATACATTATGGTCAGAGAAATGACCCAAAACATAGGATAATCCTTAGTACAGGATCAGGGAAAAGACCAGGTTCCAAGATCATACATAGTTATAAAGATGGTGAAGACACAGTTCAGCACCATATTTGTTTATCAAGGAGGTAGTACAGATATAGCACAACCTCACTCATGGTTATCAAACAAATGAGGTAGACACAGACATGATGTGAGGTCCTATGTGTTTATCAAAGAAATGCCACATAAACACTGTCACATTATAAAGGCCTTTAGGAACATGAGTAGATGAGTAGAACTAATGTAGTGACAGAGAGAGAGAGACAGAGACAGAGACACAGAGAGAGAGAGAGAATGGTTGTCTTCAGGCAGAAGGTATAAACATGTCGTGATATCATACATGATGATCAAGGAGATGACTGAGACACTGTGGCTTCCTAGTAGCCATCAAGAGCATGACATAAGCATAGTGCAGGGATATATATATACATATATATATATATATACATATATATATATGTATATGTGCTGTACAAAGACTCTACAAAGATTGATTTTAGAACCATACTTAGTTCCAAGAAGATGACACATGTATAGTATCACATGGTTGTCAGTGGGATGATGTGCATGTAAAGTACCATCACACATTGGAATTTTAAAATGGCACATAGGATAGCATTATACACGAACATCAAGGAGATGACATACATGAATGTAGCACTGTAGGTTTTCCTCGTGGAAATAACCTATATTGTGGCATCATAAATATCACAAAGGAGCTGGTCTATATCAACAACAGGCATCATATGTGATTACCAAGAAGAAAAGCATTATTTGTGGTTTTCAACATGATGAAACAGACACAGTATAATGTCACATGTGGTTTTCAAGGTGATGACTCAAAAATAGGTATAACACATGGTTATAAAGGAGATAACTTAGCATAATATCATCTATAGTTATTAAGGAAATGAAGTACACATAGCATAACATCACACGTGGATATGAAGAGTATTATGCAGTTGTGTTTTAACACAATCTGTGGAGAAATCAAGACCCAAAAAAAGGATAGTGTCACAAATGATAATCAAGAAGACGATCTTCTCATGCATGATTCTGAAAGATGAATCCTAAAATTGCATGTCACTTTGTTATCTAGGAGATGATTTAGATATAGTACAGGCTCATGCATGATTATGATTGAAAAGGAAATGACAGAGAAATAGTTTAGCAATATACATGCTTGTCAAATGTTACAAGCTCCTTTGTAGCATTTATGATGCTATAAGCAGTGATAATATTGTACAACACATAGCTGTCAGAGATGATGCAGATATCTTGGGGCATCAAACATGATCATCAGTGACAGGACCTAAAATGTGGCATCACATATGTTTGCCAAAGAGAATTGGAGTGATATTGTAGCACACACAGTTGCCTAAGACATATAGATGTAAACATATGAGAACACAATCCACAACTGTCATGTGTATCACTGTAGACACATGGCAGCTTTTTATATGATCATCAAGGAGATCAGTCAGAATATACCATCCTACACGATTAACAGGTAGGGGATGAAAGCAGTATAGTTTATGTATGGTTTTCAACAAGGTGACAGAGACATAGGAAAACATTTTTGTTTTCAAGGAAATGAAGAATACGAATGAAGCACAATCGGTGGTCATCACTGAGATGACGAAGACAAAGTGTAGCAATGTACAGGCCTCCAGTGACATGAAACAGAAATAATAGTGCAGCATTATACATGATCATCAAGAAGATAAGGAACGCAGTAGCAGCATAACATATTGGTGACAGCAGATGACACAGGCATAGTTTAGCATCACATCCAGTGATCAGGGAGATAACACACAGGATAACATCAAACATGATTACCAAGAATGTGACATAACTCGGGAGGCTGAAGCGGGAGAACTGCCTGCACCCAGGAGGCGGAGCTTGCAGTGAGCTAAGATCGTGCCTCTGCACTCCAGCCTGGGCAACAGAGTGAGACTCCATCTCAAAGAAAAAAGGAAAAAGAAGATGACATAGACTTAGCATGACATTATACATGTTGACCAGGGAGATGAGGCATAATGCAACATTATACTTGGTTCCAAAAAGGACAATGTGCACACATAGTATGGTATGGTATGGCATAGTAGAGCAGAGCATTGTGTACAGTATAGATACAGACACACATAGACACAGCACAGAAGCAAACACTGTAGTCATGAAGGGATATACACATAGTGAAGCAAGATATATGGTTCTGAGAAAGAAGAATCAGACAGTGTAGGGGCATATATGGTCAGGGAGATGGTGCACATGTAATGTAGCTGCCATTTGTGGCCATAAGGGAGATGACATAGACATAGTGCAATCTTGTAAAGGCCCTACAAAGAGGTAAGAGATAAGATAGCATCACATGTGGCTATCAGGGATATCACACATATGTTATACAGCATCATATGCGGTAGCCAGAAAGATGACACAGAAAGAGTACATTTGGTTATCAAGGCAATGACATGGACATAGTGGAGAATTATAAGTTGTTGCCGAGGAGAGGATGAAAACACATGCTTACAAATGAAATGATCATCAGGGAAACAAAGTAAATATATTGTAGCATCATCCTTAAATAATGAGGATATGTCACCAATAAGGTATAGCACAGCCCTTTGTAAAGGGCATGATGAAGCTATAGCATAATTTAAGTGGTTTCAAGAAGATGATAAAAACATAAAATAATACGCATTTTCCAGGCAGGAGAAGCAAACACACAGTATGTCATATGTGCTATTATGTGCTGAATCGTGTCCTTTTAAAATTCATATGTTGAAGTCCTAATTCCCAGTATCTCAGAATGTAGTTTATATATATGTGTGTGTGTGTGTATATATATATATATATATATATATATATATATATATAATTATACATGATTATAAAATATATGCAAGTATAGTATAGTTTTATCCACTGTCAAGAACATGATGAGACATAGTATAGCTTCTTATACAACTGTCAAGCATATGGCCCCAAAATAGTATAAGCTTACTTAGGTTGTCAGAGAGATAATGCAGTTATAGGGTGATGTCATACATTATCAGGGAGATGACACATAGCATAGTATCATATAAGACATCAGGGTCTCATGGATGATCAGATGCAGAAAAAAGAGTGAAAAAAAAGTATCTGGGTGACAATATGATTATATATTCTATATTATATATTACATGTAATTACATATTACATATTACATGTAATTTTAGTATATATTATACATGTGATTTTATATATTACATGTAATATGTAATATGTACATGTAATATATAATATATAAGAATATGTAAATATATATTATAATTTTGTGTCATATGAGGATACCATGGATTTGACACAAAGATGTTGTAATGTCACAGATGCTTATCATGAAAATGAAGCAGACATATTGCAGCATCATAAATAGTAGTCAAGGAAGTAACACAAAAATATTGCATCATCATACCCTGTTTTCCAAATGGCACAGACATAGGGTAGTATCATATCTGTTTGTCCTGGAGATGAATTGTAGGCTAGTGTAATAAATGGTTATCACTAATATAATGCACAAATAGTATAAAGTAACATATTATAGCATCTTACGGGGTTGTTAAAGGGGTGATACAGTAATACTATAATATCCCACATAATTTCCAATATATTTCAAATAATATAACATCACATATGGCTGTTTAGAACATGAGGGGTGTGTGTGTGTTCATCAATGAATATAGTTATCAAGGAGACAGGGTCTCACTCTGTCACTCAGACTGAAGTATAGTGGCATAAACATAGTTCACTATAACTTTGAACTTCTGGGCTCAAGTGACTTTCCTCAGCTTACTGAGTAGTTAGGTCTACAGGTGCATGCCACCACACCTGGCTAATTTTTGTTTTAATGTTTTGTAGAGATGGGGGTCTCACTATGTTGCCCAGGCTGGTCTCACATTCCTGGCCTCAAGTGATCTTCCCCTCTTGGACTCCCAAAGTGTTGAAATTACAAGCATGAGCCACCATGCCTCGCCTTGATGCATATATATAGCATCATACATAACCATCAAGGAAATTACCAGAGTACAACATCATATATGACTACCAAAGAATAATGCAGGCCTAACACATGTTTTAGGATGCCCCAAGAGCATCATGACAGGGAGATGATACAGATATAGTGTAGTGTCATATGTAGGTAACAGGATATACACAGATACAGTGGCATTTTGATGGTTAATTTTATGTGTCAACTTGACCGTGTTAAGTGATACCTAGGAAGCTGGTAAAACATTATTTCTGGGTGTGTCTGTGAGAGTGTTAAACTGAGTAAAAAAGAGCCACCCTCACCAATGTGGGCAGGCATCATCCAATCCATTGAGCACCCAGATATAACAAAAGGTAGAGGAAGGATGAAATTCTCCTCTCTTCTGGAGCTGGGACATCCATCTTCTCTGACCCTCAGTCATCAGAGCTCTTGGTTCTCAGATCCCCGGACTCTGAGACTGACAACAGTGCCCTCCTTAGTTCTCTCAAGTTTTGGGCCTCAGACTAAGAGTTACACCACTGATCCCCCAAGTTTTTAGATTTTCAGTCTTGGACTGAATTACACCACTGACTTGATTCTCCAGCTTGCAGATGGTGTATAGCAAGACTTCTCAGCCTTCATATATAAATATGTGTGTGTGTGTGTATTTATATACTATTTGTTATATACTATATATGTGTGTGTGTATGTCTATATACTATTGGTTATATACTATATAGAGAGAGTATAAACAGAATTATATATAGTATGCATAGCATAAAATTATATATAAATATATATTATATATAAAAATATATAAAATATAAAAATATATAAAATTATATATATATAGCATAAACCAGAACCAATAGGATATATATATATGTGTATATGTGTGTGCATACATATGTGTGTGTATATATACCTGTATGTTTTCTGAAAAATCTTGACTAACACAAGCATCATACATCATTGTCCAGGAGCTGATGTAATCATAGTGTAGCACCATAAATGGAGGTCAGTGAAATTACATATTTTATCATGACACAAGGTTATCAAGTCGTCAACACAGTACAACATCATACATGCTCACAATGAATATGACACTTAATATAGCATCACACATAGTATTCAAGGATGTGACATATCATAGTACTGTGTCACGAGCAAATTTCAAAGAGATGATCCAGACATAATGCAGATTCCTACGCTTTTCTAAAGGTGGTGATGTGATATAGTGGACCCTGCAGACATGTTGGCCAGGGCAATGAGGTATAACCACTATAGCATCATACATGGATTTCTAAGAAATACTAAGACATCGAATAGTATCATATTATACATGGTTATAAATAATTAAAGATATTGTATAGTATCTTACATTATTATAAAGAGGATAACAGACACAGTGTAAATTAAAACACAGTAGTCAGATACATGACATAGACATAATATAGCATCATATGTGGTCATCAGAGAGAGAACATAGACTTGGTGTAGCTTCATATGTGGTCATCAGGTTTAGGTTTATTGATGTAGTTTAGCACCATTTGTTGTCTTCAGGAAGATAATGCATAGTTCATACTTCTATAAACTATGAAGCGATGCATATGTTATCACACATTATGGATGGCATGTGATGTCATGATATGACATACTCTTAGCATAGCATCACATATGCTTGCCAAGGAGACATAGGATGAGGGAGACATAGTATAGTACCATGTGGTTATCAAGGACATGGTGTAGACACAGTTTAGTGTAAAATAAGAAATTGTCAGGGAGATAATATATAAATTGTATAGTGTTAACACATGTTTGTCAGGAATATGCTGCAGACATAGGGTAGCATCATAAATATTTGCCAGGGATATAGCACAGACACAATGAATCATCACATGCAGTTGTCCAAGAGATGACACATAATATAACATCATACATGGTTGTCATGGGAATGACTTGTTGTTCAGTATTATAAAATGTTATCCAGGACATAATGTATGCATAGTACATCAATACAGATGGTTGTCATTGAGATAATAAAGACATTGTATAGCATTACATGTGGCTTCAATGAGATGATGTGGACATAGTGTTAGTATCATACATATTTGTCAGCAAGGTGACTCATGGTTTTACATCATATATGATTATCAAGGATATGATACAGCTATGGCCCAGCATCAAATGTGGTTTTAAAGGAACAGATGAAGACACAGTGTAGCATAATATGCAACTTTCAATGAGATGATGCAGATACAATATAGAAATAAACATGAGCCTTAGGGGATGAGACAGACACAACATCATGTCACATGTGGGCAACAGGGAGAGGACAGGTATAGTGTAATATCACATGTGACTGTCACAGAATTGAAGCACACCTAGGATAGCACCATAGATGGTTATCAATAAGATGACACATAGTATAGAATCACAAGTGGTAATCAAAGAGATAATGTACAGCACAGCATCATGTATGCTTATCACAAAGATGTGGTAGACATAGTGGAACAGCACATGTGGTTATAAAGGAGATTATAGCACTATTGATGGCAATCAAGTTGACAAAGGCCAACATAGGGTAACATCACACATAATCAGGGAGATGACCCAGAATATAGCATCATACACAGATATTAAGAAGATGACAAATACCTCATATACCTTGTTATCTAGGAGGTGACACAGACATTGTATAACATTACGTGTGGTTATCAGCTATATGATATAGACACACTATAGTGCCATACATGGTCACCGTAGAGATGAGACATGGTTTTTATCACAGCTGGTCATCAAAGAAATGACCTATAGTGTAGAATCATGCATGGTTATCAAGCAAAGCATAAATCTCTCCAAAAATTAAAAGTATGAACAGATCACCTACCATCGGCTGAAGCAGTCGCAATAAGCTTGCCAGTGTAATCAAAGCAGCTGTCTAGTATTTCATCTTCATGGCCTGTTAAGGTTGCCATACATTTTCCATTTGCAGCATCCCACAGCTACAATGAAAAGAAACAGAAAACAAAAAAGGCTGTGACTTTCTGTCTAAAGTGTGAAGGTGGCCAGTGGTCTTCATGACATGCTTATGGCTGGTTAAATAACTGTGCAAAAATCACTTGTGTAATTCTGGCATGTTCAGTTAGATTTCCTTTCATTCATGACCAGAGACCACAACCAACCATCAAGCAACGCACAACCTGGTCACAGAGAAAACCAGAGCCAGACATTTAAAATCTGCCACTATGCTGAAGAAAGAAAAAATATCTCAATGTGTATGCTTTACTGGTTGGTAAAGAATTGTGCTCTTTTTATAGGAAGGACATCAAATAATTACAAGCTTGATATAAAACTACAATGTCAGAAAATGAAAAGCGCATTATATTTGTTATATAATCAAACAATAATTCCATAGTATTATATCTTAGCAACCATTTTTTAAGTGTAGAAACTTAGGGACAAGGAAACACTGCGTTTCAAGCTCTTTGAGGGTCACTCTATTCATTGAAGTTCTATAAAGGAACAGTGAGATATTAAATAAAAATAAAATGCCTTCTTACATAAGATATTTAATACACTTGAAGCAATTCAAATTGCTTTACTACATCATAATTCCTTCAAATTTGGAAAATCCAAAACTTGAAATTTTAAAAATTACCAATTATTATTTGTAAATTAGTATCTTCATTTTACATCACCTTTGAAATGTGTTAATGTTATAATGGATATCTGACACAGTAGAGTACAGACACAATATAAAGCAAAGCAAACATATTTATTTAGCTCACCATGCAGGTTTTGTCCATAGAGCCAGTTAATATTAGAGAGCAATCCCAATTGAACAAGGCACTGCTAATCTCAGCACAATGACCAATTAAGGTATATACCTTCCTACAACACAGAAATAATTAAAACTAGTGAAAGATATCTTACTTCAGTATATGCACATGAATAATGACGCCAAGCCATCTGTGTAAGCTAATCTAAATTTTGGTTTTTACAAAATAATATATTTGATAAAACAAGTATGATTTACTATTGCTCAAAAAGAAGCTACTAATAATTTCATTTCAACAACAATGTACTTAAATTTTAAACTATCAAAATAATGCCACTTAAGGCAACATTTCAAAAACAAATGGGTAACAAATAGTAAAGGCAGTAATCTTATACCAGATGAGTTGGGTAACAAATAATAAAGGGAGTAACAAATATTCTTACACCTTGGTTGTTCAGAAACTACATGTCAAGTAACTGAAAGGCCCTTCTTTCTCTGTCATTTTTTACCCCTGATAATTAGCCCCTCTATTAGATCACAGACAAATCCAAGAGCGGAGTTTTCCAACACAATTATGCTAATTTAATTAACATTCTAGCAACTAGGACCAAAAACCATTACGAAGGAAACTGAAGTTCTTGGACTAAATTAAATTTGAGAAATTAACTAAGAGTTGTATTTATGAATGATATTCATGCCTACCATAATGACAAGTCATTGAAATTGGATTATGTAATCCATGGAATAAATAATAGCTATATAACCAGACTATTGCTAACATTCTCCTCTTATGTTGCTATTTGTCATTATTTGCTCAGAATTCAAAGAATGCACATATTTTGTGAATCAGAAATATCTTTCAAGAATGAATTAACTTACATTTTCAATATGTCCTACTTTTATGGAATCAAAAGCAGAGTTAATAGATATTAGCTTAAACTAATAAATAAAAGGAGGTTTTCAGAACCTCCTGACCCAGATTAAAACAATTCTTAGGAACTAAGAATTACCTTCCTGTACCAGCATCCCACACTATAACTGTGTGATCAAAAGACCCAGTGATGATTCTGTCTCCTGAGGTGTTAAATGACAAGGAGATGATTTCCGCAGAATGTCCCTAGAAAAAGAGCAGACATTGTCAGATACATCTGTAGATAAAACAATTTCTGCAAGTTTTCAATATCACAGTCTAAAAGGAAATGCTGGAGAAGGCCGAGCCCTAGGAAAGGAGGTCAGCAGTTGGCTGGGGTGAGGATGGGGAGTGTCTGCACATGGGCACAGGTTTCTTTTTGGGGGTGATGAAAAGGTTTGAAAACTAGGTTTTGGTAATGGCTGCCCAAATCTGTGAGGTTACTAAAAATTAGTGACTTACACACAGCTGTCCATTTAACTTAATAATGTTGATTAAAAACAAAAGAAAGCTGTTGTGTTTGGGGAAACTAGAGGGCTTCCTTTACATTGTCTTGGAAACACTACAGAGCTGCGGACTCCACTGGCTAATAACAGATGGTATGCAAAAGTAAACAGTGTATGAAATAAAACGAATACTTTTTAAAAGGAAATTATTAGGATAAATTGACAGGAAATAGATTGATAAATTCCAGCCTTTGGCCTGACTTTCAGCTGGTTACTGCCTAGTGTTAGTGAATCAAACTGTGAGACAATGGGAAGAAAGCCCTCTCTACAGCAGGTTCTGGAACTCTGGAAAGGGGATGCTGGTTGGAGTATGTTTGTCCCTTGATTCCTTAACTATTTTAGTAAATTAACGTAATTATATTTTGTTTGTTTTTTTTTGTTGTTGTTGTTGGTTGGTTGGCTTTGAGATAGAGTCTCGCTCTGTCACCCAGGCTGGAGTGCAGTGATGCAATCACGGCTCACCACAACCTTTGACTCCCAGGTTCAAGTGATTCTCCTGCCTCAGCCTCCTGAGTAGCTAGGATTACAGGCACATGCCACTACGCCCAGTTACTTTTTTATTTTTAGTAGAGACAGGGTTTCACCATGTTGGTCACACTGGTCTCGAACTCCTAACCTTGTGATCCGCCCGCCTCAGCCTCCCAAAGTGCTGGGATTACAGGTGTGAGCCACCACACCCAGCCCATAATTATACTTTTAAATAATACAAAGAGTTAGAAAAGTTGATTTATAACTTGATTTTTCTGATTGATTTCAAAGGACAAAAATGAAATGTGGTTGAATATTAGAATTCTAAGTATGCAAAACAAATGCACTTTCTGGCAGAGACAGGTGTACCAAGCAGGACCCATCCCATCGAGTGCGCTTAGGCATGTCTGTAAAAGGAGTCATTTTAGTTGAAAGTGGCAGCATTAACAGGGACCTTTCCCTGAACATTTGCCTGAAAGAAGAGACAGTAATAATGTTTAAAAAATAAATATACTGGAGGGCCCAGCTGTTAGAAAAAAAAAACAGAATAAAAGTTAAAAATAAATAAATAGGAAGAACTGAGAATAGAAAGAATATGCTTATATTAATAATACTAGATACTCAGATTTAAGAAAGAAAAGACATTACTGCTATTTTTAAATGGTGATTGTTTTTTCTTTCTCAGTCCATGTTTTCACTTTCTTAGAAAAAGCTTTCTGAGGAAAACAATTATGTTTTTTAAAATGTATTTATAATTTTGAAAGGACAGGAAACTGAATTTCCCATCCAGCTGTTCCAGCCGATTACAACAGAGGGTCACCCTATTTTTGTTGCAGCCACTTGGGCTGGGGTGAGAGGAAGGAGAGGGTGGCAGATCGCAGGGAGGTGCTGGGCGTGTGGTGGCGACACACAAGAGCACACCCCACCAGCACTCACTCTGCGGGCAGTGCCCTTTGGCCTTTTCTCTTCTGGTCACTTGCCCCTCTGTCATTTCACACTGCGTGATACAGGAGGGTTCAAAGACCAGCGGGCAGAGGAAAGTGTGCTCACAGTAATTGCTTTAAGGACTCTCTTGGCATGGTTCTCCAGTTCTGCCTCTTCCAAAAGTGCCAGCCTCTACCTGCTTCCCTTTTAGCCAGAGAGATGGTGATGGGTTCTAAGCTACAGTTTATGTGTTTTGCAGACTAAAGTTAGCCCAAATAAAAAGCTCTTTGGACTTCCCCAGCACCTCAACCCAAGTCTTTTGGAATAGCCAGCAAACCAGTTGGAACAATCTTTCACCACTATGGTTTGAAAACAAGTATCTCAACAACAACCAACTTAGAGCTCGTTTTGTAACAAAAATACAAATAAGAATGAACACAGATAATAGGCTTATTAGCATTACTGACGTACTGTTAAGGTGAAAACTTCCTCGCCATTCTGAATGTCCCACAATTTGGCTGTTGTGTCCATACTTCCAGTTGCCACCAATGTGCTTTGAGGGTTAAATGATAAACACACCTAAATTACATGAAATGGGACAGATTTTAGGAAGATAGATTTCAAATTTTTAATTATACACAGAAAATCTTCCAGATGCCATTACCTTACTGGATTCAGTTTAATTCTTTGTACAAAACACCACGTGTGTGACCTGCTATGCCCAGGCTGAATCCTGCAGAGGTCTCCTCTTGACAAGAGGCTGCTTGTTCTCCCACAGCACCTAGCCAAGACTTTAGCTTTTTGTCTCTTTGATCCTTAAAAGTCTCTATTATTTTTAAACTACTACTGCATTGGTAAAGTGGATAGCTTCTATTTGTGGAGTCTCTTTTGGTATTATCCACTTAAGAGTAACTTCAAGGCATAACAAGTGAAGTGAGTTAAATATCTAAAGAATCATTCTACCTAATGAAGGCCAGAAATGGAGGGAAAGGGGTGATCCCCATTAACAGGCCAAAACAAAACTTTGAGATTCATTGAAATCAGATCAATATTTCCTATTTAAATCTTTGATTAAAACCATTTAAGGCATTACTAATCATTAGGAGCAGCAGCCTGTTTATTTTTAAGAGTTATTTGTTCTTACGGAATGCCAATTATTGCACTAATTGTCATCAGCTATATCACAGAATTGGCTAAGGACAAGGGCTTCCCAACAGTGAAAGCTGTTTCCGAGTATAAGACAATTCACGCAAATTTAAGCTCTAATGATATACAGAGAACAATCAGCCTAAATACTTCACATAGTAGTTTTAAAATTATTTTAAAAGCTGTTTTTATAGCTTAATTGACCCTCATTGAGTGAATACTCTAAAGAAAAGTCATTGAAAAAGAAAAAGGAAGACTGGCTCTTATATTTATAAATGTATTATATTACATGTCTACTTAGTCAATGCAAGATACAATTCTTTACAGAATCTGCAAGATATTAAATAGAATAATTTTTAAATTCTATAGGCAACACCATATAAATATAGGCGGACTAAAAACATGAGGTAGAATTTGAAAATTAATTGTAAAAGTAGACCCACAGCTTTTATAATAGAATCCTAAAAAGAAACAGCAACATAAAATGTAATAATAAATTGTTAAATAAATACTCACTATTTCTGCTCTGTGGCCTCTGAAGGTATGGTAACATTGTCCTGTCTCTACACTCCAGAGTTTACAAGTTTTATCAAAGGACCCAGTGGCAATTTTGTCACTAAAATTTAAAAGAAATGTGGATTATTTAAAAAAAAACACACATTATGTAATAAACTGAACTAAGATAAGAGATATTAATACATGAGTAAAAAATGTACTTCATTTCTAAAACTATAAGCAATCTTAAAATCATTTCAGTGGATAATAAAATAAAGGCCTAATTTTTGAGTGGTATCAATTTACACATTTCATTTGAAAGGTTTTATATTAGAGTTATAAATATATTTGTTTGGGATTATAATAATTTTTAAAACAAGTTTAATAAATGTAGCAAAAGGTTTAGTTTAGAAAATTACTTACAAATTAAAGTCAATAATATATAGTATGAACTGTGTAAACATAGAACAATTCTGTTAATAAGTAGATGGAAAAGGATAATATTGAATGTAAAAGAAAAATGAAAAAAGATAAATCCCATTAAAAATACGGTTAATAAGGTTTTGATAATTTAGACAGTGTGTGTCCTCTTAAGGAAATAATACCTATATTATTCTAGTTGTA
The DNA here is from genome assembly GCA_963573385.1 of Cacajao melanocephalus. NCBI lineage: Eukaryota > Metazoa > Chordata > Mammalia > Primates > Pitheciidae > Cacajao > Cacajao melanocephalus. The sequence goes on along the minus strand of CAUYLG010031808.1, from coordinate 107,769 downwards.
AGAGGGCTTAGAAAGGAAATATAAAGACCTCAGTCACTTTCAACTAAGAGGCTTCTCATATTGACTGGCAGGGGCAGGGCTATCATAAACCTCCAACAAGCGAGAGTAGATTACCCTGCTTGGCCTTTGATCTTGGAACTAAAACCCTTTCTTTTAACCCTGGCTTACATCTGTCTTTTATACTAACTCTTCAAGACGAGTTGACATAAATCATTTACAGCACAAGCTCATTTTCCAAAAGTGTAAGGGATCTCAAGACTCAACACATATATCCTAATGCAGACGAGCAGCACATATATCCTAAAGCAGACTAGAAATGTATATTTACCCAGACTAACAGTGATGCCTTGATGCTCTCCCTTGTCCCAGGACATTCATATTTCTGTGATGTTTATGTGGTCTCTCAGACTAAAGCAAAGTGGCACCCTCTCTGTCAATGTTCCAAGGGCAGCCTGTCCTGGCAAACACCCACCCACCCACCCAAAGCTTCCGAACAGAGTGTCTGACCTGGCTTTCTCCTCTGGCATCCAGCCCTGGGCATTTTACTTCAGCTGCTGATATCTTCCAATATGTGTTCAAGATAAGCTCAAAGCCCTGTGCTTTTTTTTTTTTTTTTTAGACAGAATGTTACTCTGTTTCCCAGGCTTGAATTTAGTGGTGCGATCTCAGCTCACTGCAACCTCGACCTCTGGGGCTCAAGCAATCCTCCCACCACAGCCTCCTGAGTAACTGGGACTACAGGCACATATCACCATGCTTGGCTAATTTTTTTATTTTTGTAGAGATGGGATCTCACTATGTACATTCTTTATGAGTTCCTTCAATTCAGTTTTTCATCCTTCCTGCCCCTCAAAAATGAGTCTTGAGTTGCAATTGTTTCTTCACTAATTTCTATTCTATCACAAACTGTTCTCTACATCCACCTGACACCATGTTATAGAAGATATCTCTCATGTCAATGTGTTTAAGAATTGCTTTACTGAATCAAAGCTTACTCTTGCCCTAAGGTATAAAGCAGATAAACACTAAACTGGTTTAAGTTTTTTTCCTCTCTCTCTCTCTCTCTCTGTCTCATACACACACACACACACACTCCCTCTTATTCTTTGGTGACTGTGCTGAACTCATGCTGCTGAAACCCCAATGACCCCAAAGTGCAATGAGAAACACTGCATTCATGCATACATAAATCATCAGACAGGGATAACTAACTGATGGGACAAAGGGGGTTTTCATCAGGGCTCTTGGTAGAATTCAGTTGAAGGGCCAGAAAGTATCCCTCTCCTCTCCAACAAGAGAAAACTTCATTCTCAGATGAACACCAAAAAATTCATGTTTGTTAAGTAGACTATTAAAGGATATGACATTGCATTATAGAGAATATCCTTTAAATAGCATTGCAATGAAAATAGGAATTACACCAGAAGTAAAATAGTGTCATTTATAATTTCAATAAAATCTTTCTCTTTTCACAAGCTGGTAATAATAAAGTATTATAAAAATTGTCATTCTCTGTAATGTAAAAATGCATAGATCAAAGTTAAATTTTCTGAAACTTAATAATGTTTAATTATTTTAATGTACCAATTTAAGTTTGGTGCCATCAAAATTAATGTGTTTTGAAAGGGTACTACATTTTTAAAAGATACTATATTGGCAACCTAGATATCAAGTTTCTAAACTATGGTATAAAATGTCTATTCTAAGTGTATGAAAATTTTAAGAAATTCCTCTATTCTTTCTGCCCCTACCCAGGCAACAAGTGTATTATTGTATCATGAGTGTATTGTCATATCTGCATCCTAAATGACGTCCTTGTCTCTTGTTTCTTCTCACATTCAAACCCTCTGACCTCTTCTCTCTGCCAGAGCCATCTTTCTATTTAAAACAACTTTCATTGTTCCACTTTTTGTTCCCAAACCCTTGATGGCAACTCAGTCCTGCAGAACAGTTTGAACTTCACGGAATGCTCTGACTTCACACATTTCTGTTTCTCAACCTGAAATGCTCACTAGAGAGACTGGCCACTGAGTGTGCCTGATGAATCCCCTCCTTGAAACACTGAGCTGCTGAAGTCTCTTTGCCCCGTGTGTCCTCTCCACTGCTTCCCACCTTCCATCCTCCTGGCTTCTGCTTTGGGCTCATCCCATCTCTAAAGACTCTAACCAGGAGAAATCACGATGATCTCTTTCTCCTCTTGATTGTTACGTCATTTACTGTTTCGTTCCAGTCATCACAACACTATAGTAAATGAACCATATTTATAGAAACAGCTTCATTTATGGAAAAATTCATGTAACATGTGCAATCATGAAAAAATACACACTTGTCTAAGAAAGGTTTACTCCAATAGATATAAATATATGTCCATTTGCCAATCTTTTCACAAGAGGCAACTGTCTTTCTTTGACGATGTGTCAGCTAAGTGGAGTTCATCATCTGTCTTACAGAAATTGTATCAAATCTCAACGATATCTAGTTTTCTTTTCCTGAAAATGGAATGAGAACTTAAAGAACTTAAACATACGTGCAGAAGAATCTCAGCGCAGAATTTTTCTAGATTTTGACAGTGTGCTTTCCAGTTGAACACTGATCTCATCCACAACTTCATTTAGTTGTGAAACAATTTTTCCAAGATTTACCTTATCTATGCTTCCATAGAAAACAGCAGCTTTCTTTTCACACTCATATTTTATTAGTTCATGTAATATTTAGTTAAATCACATTATGTTACACAATTACAATTGAAAGCGCAACCAACATAAGCACATTTGTCAACAAATACAACAAACTCTTGATCAGCTTAGAAACTAACCAGTGGGAGGAGAATGCCCGTTCCAGTGGGTAGCTTCATTGCTACAGATGTTCAGGTTGCCATGGGAACCAGCAGTGTTTCATGCAGAAGAATAGAGGACACCTGGGTAACCTCCTGAATCAATTATCTAGAGGTTGGTTTAAAACTACTTCTATATACTTGGTACTGTTATTTAGCATGTTGCCACACACATTTCTTTCCTACCTGGCAAGACTGTAAATTAACTTCTAAATGAAGTAAACCATGCTGTGTGTGTATGTCACGTTCCACCAGACACACCAATCCAGAGCTGTGAATATCAGTAGAAGTGCCTGTCAGGAAACTCCCAAGGGTTGAGAGTTAAGTCTTGCCTAAGCATGAACTCCAGCTCTCCTCTTTACTACGATGCGATCCTTGGAAGCGCACCTGAAACTTGTATTCTCTTTTTTTTTTTTTTTTTAAAGACAGAGTCTTGCTCTGTTGCCCAGGCTGGAGTGCAATGGTGCAATCTCAGCTGACTGCAACCTCCGCCTCCTGGGTTCAAGTGATTCTCCTGCCTCAACCACCCGAGTAGCTGGGACTACGGGCATCCACCACCATACCCAGCTAATTTTTGTATTTTCAGTAGAAATGGGGTTTCACCACGTTGGCCAAGCTGGTCTCACACTCCTGACTTCAAGTGATCCGCCGCCTTGGCCACCCAAAGTGCTTGGATTACAGGCATGAGCCACCATGCCAAGCCTTGAATCTTGTATTCTGCATGAGGATAGTGACCTTTTTAAGCATTGAAGGAGGATTTAAAAGGCTTCCAAAGCACATACCAAGCACTCAACAAATTTCAGTCCTCTTGTATTCTTTCCTTCCTCCCCCAGCAGATAGAGGGATGAATAAATGAATTAATGAACAAATAAGTGAATGGATGAACACACCCATAAGGATTGTTGAATGCTACGGCATAAACCACATTCCTGTGGCCCTCCAGGGTGTTCAGCTCCTCTCCAGACGCAGTGTCCCAGAGCTTGCACGTCCGATCATAGCTTCCTGTGATAAAGCTAACAAGAGGAATATAAACATGTTGCAGGGAAGAATGGCAGTGTGTTAATAAAGACTTCAAGTTTTACCTGCAGGATAATAACTCTATTTATTATGCCCTTTTTTTTTTTTAGAAGAAATCTCGCTCTGTTGCAGAGGCTGAAGTGCAATGACGTGATCTTGGCTCACTGCAACCTTTGCCTCTCAGGTTCAAGCAATTCTCCTGCCTCAGTCTCCTGAGTAGCTGGGATTACAGACACCCACAACCACACCTGGTTAATTTTTTTTGTGTGTGTATTTTTAGTAGAGATGGGGTTTCACCATTTGGGGAGGCTGGTCTTGAACTCCTGACCTCAGGTGACCCACTCGCTTCAGCCTCCCAAAGTTCTGGGGTTACAGGTGTGAGCCACCACACCTGGCCTATTATGCTTTTTACAATGGAAGTCATGTGTGCAGAACAAACAGTTAAACTGAGAATAATATCTAAATTGTGATATATTCTGTTGTTTTTTACAGGCATGAGCCACCATGCCCAGCCCTAACTTAAATATTAATAATTACATCCGTGATGACCTTATTTACAAATAAATTCATATTCTAAGGTTCTGGGGGATTAGGACTTAAACATATGAATTTTGGGGGGATGCAATTCCAACCATAAAAATAACTATAGCATGTATGTGTACAGTTGCAAATGTGGGTTTACATCTAGCCAAAGGTAGAGGAATTCTGTGGGAGAAGATGGTAGGAGGAAAATACCTAGGAGAGAACCAAAGATACACTGTCTTGTCAAGCTTCCTGTTTAGTTGAGTTTTGCTGTTAGACTTTCCTTCAACTTTTATTGTTACCACTTGACATTCAGACTGGCTTTTCAATTTTGTGGATCATTTTCTGTACTGAGGAAATATATTTTTGTTATACTTTTAGAGCAATATTTTGATTTCAGAGATATTTTAAAAGGAAAGTCTCTTTCCTAATTGAATATTGAAGGAATGATTAAGATGCTGCTGTTTTACATTATATTCCACTAACTAGTCCTACAGCAGAATAGCTATGTTAAAGGATCCATTAATTTGTTTATTAAACAAAATATAAGCTGGGGCACACCTGTAATCCGAGCACTTTGGGAGGCCGAGACTGGTGGATCACAAGGTCAGGAGTTCAAGACCCACCTGGCCAACACTGTGAAACCCTGTCTCTATTAAAAAAATAGCTGGGCATGGTGGCGGGCACCTGTAATCCCAGCTACTCAGGTGGCTGAGGCAGGAGAATTGCTTGAACCTGGGAGGCAGAGGTTGCAGTGAGTAGAGATTGCACCATTGCACTCCAGCCTGGGCAACAAGAGCTAAACTCTGTCTCCAAAAAAAAAAAAAAATAGTTAAGTTAGAATGAGATCATGCCACAGTAGGGTGGGCCCTAATTCAATGCATCCTTATAAGAATGGGTCATATGGTTACAGATACACACAGAGAAAACCATGTGAAGATGAGAGCAGAGCTCAGGGTGATGCTTCTCCACACCAGAGATTGCCAGCAAACCACCAGAAGCTACAAGAGCTGTGGAACAGCTTCTTTCCCACAGCCTCAGAAGGAACTGACCCTGATGACACCTTGACCTCTGACTTCTAACGTCCACAACTGTGACACAATAAATGTTGGTTGTGCAAGCCACTCAGTTTGCACTACTTTATCACGGAAGCCTTAGCAAACTACTACAGACATGTTTATTTTATGTCTGTAGGTCAAGACGCAGCTTCTATCTCATCTCTCCTACCTAGCACATCAGCTCCCAAGCTGATTACAGCCATGCTCTCAACAGACTTGAAGCTGCTATTCGCCATACCCCAAATCACTAACCTAGATGGATGCCTGCTCTGAATAGATTGATCACAATCAATCAAGTTAGAGATGAGACCACCCTGCCTGACTCATTCCTGAGTTGAGTTATTCAGCAGCTATATTTGCTGAGAACACAATATGCCTCCTGTTCACTGTGGCACAAATATGATTTTAAAAATTCAGATTAGAATAGTGAAAAAAAGGCTTATATTTCTCCTCAATATTTAAGAGGGTACTGAAATCAGAAAAATAAACATATTATGTACTTAGTTAACTGGAATCTTTGAAAAATCAAACACAGAAATTTGTTTAGCCTTTCATTGCTAAAAATTAGACATGAAAAGAGAATCTTACCATGAGCCCGATTTGTTAAGTGCAACATTAGTCAGTGGCAATATATGTGCTTTGAGAACCTTCAGTGAAAGAAAACACCATTTTTTAGACTCAAACCAAATTAAGTTTAATTTGTTAGTTATAACTTCAAACAAATGAAGACATTCAATTTTGTCTTAATTATACATCAGAAATGGCAATATCTGATTTACCTTTAAGACAGTGCTATATGGTATCTTATTGATACCACTAAATGTTACAAATTATGCTATGTGGTATCTTATTGATAGCAATAATTTGTCACATTTTCTTTACATATGGCATATGGTTTGTATATATGTATTAACTGTGTATACAGAAAATACACTAAATGTGTTTCAACAGAGATTTGACAATGTATTATTACTTTATGAATCCTGAAGCTCCTTTAAAGTCATAATATGTCTTATTTATCTTTCAATTCCTACAACACCTAACATACAGTGAATGTTTAATGAATATTTATTGAATGCATATACATAAATTGGACAGTCTATGAAGAGTGACTGGCTATGCTAGGACAGTCCGGGTTATGTCTGTTGCCAAAATGTAACTATTAATAGCATATTCTTTCACTATCAAAAATGTTCCCTTTGGAGAATAAATTATGAGACGCACCAGTTACAGAGCTCATATTTGAAATTAAACAGTGCCACCTGCTGGACAAAGAAATGTTACACAACTACAACCTCATCCTCTTCCAGAAAGGAATGCCTGGATATTTTGTTATCAGGTGAGTATATAACTAATAATTATATTTTATTATCATAATTATATTTAAATAATAAAAGATAAGAGCAGTGTAATATGAAGTAATTCTAGGATAGTGACAGGAAAATTAAAAGCTTTTCTTGAAGTGCTAAACCACTATATTTGCTATATTTTAATTTAATCATCAAAAAATATATTTAAAAAGCATATTTACATCACGTTGAAATTATATAAGCCATACAAATAAATAATGTACTGAAATATTACTTAGTTCACATTAAAGCAGAAAATATGAAATGTTTAGGGAAAGAAAAATATTTTTAGAGAAAGAGAAATTAGTAAAACATCTCAATCATTTCACTGAAATTCTTTTATCTAATTTTTTTTAATGCATTACCTTAAAAAGATAGAATGTGTGGTTGCTGTGCTGGCCAAGTTTCTCTTGTAACCTCTGTATCAAAAGTTTGACTTGCTCTGTTCGTGAAGCTGTGATTAGAGGTTCTGCCTGCTGGATTTCTTCCACTAAAGCACTGACATCCGTACTGAAATTCACCCAAAAAAAGTTTTCTTTATGTCAGAATTTACATATACCTTTATTACATGAAGAATTGATTGCATTGCTTCATGAAGCACATTTGTAAAATGTCAAAAACGCCATTATCTTTCCCAAGAGATATCTGGGGGGATGTGGGGGTAGGAATCACACAAATCAGTAAATAGCATGATGGCAGGTAAGCAAGAAGCTTGGAATTTCCAAAACACATTTTCCACAGCTAAGGCTTGTTTTGTGGAGGGTGTGCCAAGAGTCTAATATTCTCACCTACTGCTGTCGTTTGAATATTTGCATCCCCTCTAAAATTCATGCTGAAACGTGTTCACCAATGTAACAGCATTAAAAGGTGGGGCCTAAATACGTAATTAAGTCACAATGATGGAGCCCTCCTGAATGGGATCAGATGCTCTGATAAGACAGCCTGACAAAGAGAGTTCAGCCCTTTTGCCCTTCTGCCCTCTGCCATGTAAATACACAGCATCAAGGTGCCATCTTGGAAGCAGAGTGAAGCCCTCACCAGACACCAAACCTGTGGGGTCCTTGATCCTGGATTTCCCAGTCAGAACTCTGAGAAATAAGTAACCTTCTCTCAGGTATTTTTTGTTATAGCAGCACAAAACGAATGAAGATACTTAGGAAGGCCTAGTCCGTACTAGTTCTGAACATGAGCTATTTTTCATTTTTTCCTGTTTCTTTTGAATGAACATGTATTGAATATTCCCAGCATCATACTCTTCACTTTACATATGTTCTCTTATTTAATCCTGTAACAATCTACTAATGTAATGCTTTTATCATAATTATTTTAGAGATGAAGTAACCGAGGTTCAGAAAAATTTGATGTAAAATACATTTAGGAAAAGAGAAAATGCTTAACCATAAATTTTTAAAATAATAAGGCTAATATTAATATTTATTATGGACTCAAATATTATTTCCCTGAAAGATAACTGGTCTGAAAAAATATACACATAGATTCAAATTTTCTCTAGTATTCAAATAATTCATAGAAATTCTGAAAAATGTTGCTGGAACAGAATAATATTCATTCTAAAAAAGGTATCAATGTATATACACCATGAAGCATCCAAAATAGAGCCATCTCACCAATCATGTCACACACGTGTCTAGAAGATGCACTATGCATGTTCCCCCACCTTTAAGAAGGGACTCAGGCCTAGCTTCAAGGTTGGAGCTTGGTTGCCTGACAGCTTCTAGTGCAGCTGCTTCAGGTTGCACCTTGGCATTCCAGGCCAGGACCGGCTCTTCTCTGCTGGCTCTCCGCCCACAGCTGAGCAGGGGCAGAGCAAGAGCCTGGCTGTGAGGCACTCCTCTAACAGGCAAATTTTGCTCCTGAGCTCCTCCGGATTAGCAGAGATTCTGTTGTCCCGCCTCCTTCATCACGGTCAGATGGCTCCTCCTGCCAGATCCTGCTTCATGCCCTGGACTGTCACAAGTGTCACTGCCCAAAAAACCTTGTATTAACCCACCTCTGTCTCAGTATCCACTTCCCACAAATGTGACCTCTGATAAGTATCCCCTCTTCACCTCATAAGCAAACATTAAGCTCCAGTTTTGTGCAAGGCATCAAGCAAGGAACCTGCTCATTCAAGTGACGTATTGAGTTGCTACTACTCCTATAGCACTGGGAGTGAAAAAGACATGGTCCCGACTCTCAAGAAATGTAACCTATGAGAGTAGGAGTGAATACTTTGAACAAAAATGAACCAGGGGCCATCTATAATAACGACTTAGATAAACTCTGAGATATTCCATTGTCAAAAAGATATTTAATTTCATAAGAATTAGAAGGGTAAAAATGCCCCTTTGAAAAGTTTTAACAACTTGTATAAAAACAGATTTCCTCAAAAAATCCAAATTAACCAGATCCTCTAAACACTCCAGCCCTGTAGGGTTCTCATGCAGTAATTCCAGTTTGTCATTTGTGGTGCCAGCGTTTTTACAGGCACAATACTTCTAGATTCTTGCACAAAACTAGAAATAAGACTCATCCCTTTTTGAGACATACTTTCTCATATCACTGAAAGGTCATGTTTATGAGTGGCTACGTCTTATATCTCCTCAGGAAAGCATAGCACGATTGAGTGACTACAGCTAATATGAAGAACAAAGTTTCGAGTGCCTGGATTCATGGCTCACAAATGACCTAAGAAATGACCTAAGAATTCAAACTTTTTAAATATAAAAATCTGTGCTTTTGTGGAATGTCTAGCTGGAGGCTATTCTCTCACATAGAAGTTTATCTGTACCACTTGTGTGATGTTCTATGTTGTACAAGTTGTTTCTCAAACTAGACAAAAAGCCTATCAAGTGTAGGGATTATGATTAATATCTTCGTAGCCTTTTAGAATCTAACCCACATTAGCTTCTTATGTATGTGTTGAAGGTACATATATGTAATTGCTGACTAAATAAACGAATGTCTAACGAAGAAACTTCCTGCATGCTAGCACAGTCACACAAATCAATAACAGGTTCCATTTATAAAAATTACAGGTTGGGTTTGATGTTAGGCCTCACCTTTCCCGAAAATAAACAAAGATTGTTGTACATGAAATTCAGTGACACTATCTGTGCCACTGTTTATTCTTTCTTTGATTGAAAAAAAGTATCAATTGACTACCTTCTTTGTGCCAAGCACCTGAAATAAGACTTGGACCCTACAAAGACCATCGTCCTCTGAGCCATGCCCCATCCCCACCCTAGACAGGTGTTCCCAGAAACACCAAACCTCTCAAGTGGTAGCAACTCCAGCATTAAGAGAGAGCCTCTCTCATCAGCTATGGTGCCAAGTGGGGTCATTATAAAACTAGAGAGCAGCTCATGTAAGAAAGCTCCTTTTGCTGACAGTCTCAGGCCACAAACCTAAAACACAACATTTTTGTTTTGTTTCTTTTTAAATTTTCACCCATCGAAATTATCTTCACCTTATCTGAATTTAAGCTCTCACAGGATAATCACTAGTCTGACTCTCTCTTGAAGTTGAATTTTTGCTTGTTTGTTTATAAAGACAGGGTCTTGCTATGTTGTGTTGCCCAGGCTGGTCTCAAGCTCCGAGACTGAAGTGATCCTCCTGCCTTGGCCTCCCAAAATGCTGGGATTACAGGTGTGAACCACCACACTTGGCCTTGAAGTGGAGTTTTTCATGAGATTTTTTTTTTTGAGATGCAGTCTCACTCTGTCACCCAGGCTGGAGTGCAGTGGTGTGATATTGGCTCACTGCAACCTCTGCCTCCTGGGTTCAAGCGATTCTCATCCCTTAGCCTCTCAAGTAACTAGGACAACAGGGATATGCCACCACACCTGGTTAATTTTTGTGTGTTTAGTAGAGATGGGGTTTCACCATGTTGGCCACGCTGGTCTTGAACTCCTGACCTCAAGTGATTAGCCCGCCTTGGCCTTACAAAGTGCTGGGATTACAGGTGTGAGCCACCATGCCAGCTATTAGCATTAGATTTCGAACTCTGGGCATTATCACATCACAAGGGACTTCCTGTGCGTTCATACCAAGCTTCAGTTATAAAGATTAGGTCTCCCTCTTCTGCCCCATGACAATTAATGAGGAGGAACATATTCAGTCAGACCTATAAAGTATTTAGTCATAACAGGTTTAGTAATATTCTTAAAACTCAGTTACAAGTACTCCTTAAAAATGTTAAGGTCAGCAAAAATAAGAGAAGTCTGAGAAACAGTCGCAGCCCAGGGATGCTTAAGGACACATGATGGCTAAATGTCATGTGGGATTCTGGATGGAATCCTGGAACAGAAGAAGGGAATTAGGGAAAAACTAAGAAAAACTGAATAAAGTAGGCCTTAGTTAATAAGTATGCATCATACTGGTTCATTAACCCTAATATATACCTCACTAATCTGAGATGCCAAGATCAGGGGAAACTGGGTGTGGAAACTCTACCTTCATAACCTTTCTAAAACTATAAACTCAAAGGTTTATTTTTTAAAGAACTTCTTAGAAAAAAAAAAAAGAGTGATGACCCTTTTTCCACCTCCTCTTCATTCAGGAAGATCCTCAGGTACAACTCACTGAAACAAACAGAAACTAATACACCACAGAAGAACTATTTTTAAAAAATAATGTATTAGCTGCAGTTTATTGTATACAGTTTAATGTGTTACCTGCAGCTCATCCACACATCACTCTATGTCATTTCCAGTGAAAATTTACTCGTTGGGTTACATAGTTAACTTACCTGGGACCAAGATCAAGCAAATCTATGGATTTAGTCTTTAATTCTCCACTTTTTTCGTATTCCAACATAATTCCTACAGAAATAAACAAACATGCTATAAAACACATATGATGACCGCCTATACCAAAAGTTAACCTACCTTGCCACAATTTTTTCCATTTTTACTTTTAAAATTTTAATTTTTTAATAAAAAAATAAGCAGTTATATCTAGTTCCAAAACAAAATCATGTAGACAGACTTTTCCCTGGTCCTTCCCTCTAAATATAACTAAATGCCCTTGAAATTGTTCAACAGACAGTGATAAAATAATCGAAAGTTGGATGGAAGAAGGTAGATTGGCTACAGGCCTCAGGGCTTGAGGAATGACTACATGGTGAGATTCCTGGATTTTCTTTTTACCACAGCACTCCACATCCCAAAACTAGGACAAGAGGGCCCTAATCCCTGCCCTATAAATAGGGCTCCTGCAAGCACTTTGATCCCCCAGTGGAAGCTCAGCTCGAGGCTGTTTCAGTTTCCACTGCACATGCTGGTCCCCAGCAGGCAGTTGGATCTGGCTGCAGCCCCATCAACAAAGTCCTGGGACCTCCCAGATCCCATTCCACAGCCAGGCCATCGGTGGATGGTCCTATCCGCTTGCAAAAGAGACAACGATGAAGTCCAGGGATGTCTCAGACCTCACTCCACAACCTGGCACTGAGGCAGCCTCAGCAAAGCCCTGTGTCTCCCTGCCTTCCAGCCAGCAGCATAATCAGGCCCAGAAGTGACCAGGAAGGTCACTCAGTGACAGCAGGCCTACAAGGGAAGTACCTTCTGCCCCCTGCAGGTGGCGCCAGCAGCGACTAAGCAGGAGTCCTAGCAATACCAGAAAAAACAAAGGACAGTAGCATTGCAAGGACTTAGGAAACTACATTACCACCATTAAAACGAATACCCACAGAAGTAGCCCAAGAACACATATGCTAAATCTAAGCAGATTTCGCCAAATTAGAAGGTTTAGACAGAATCAAGAATATCCGTAATAATCAAAATGTCTAGAATACGATTTAAAAAAAAAATCATCTATTATGCCAAGGACAATCAACAAAGAGCAATACCAAGATGAATCAGAGGTTGGAATCATCTGACAAGGACTTTAAAGAACATATTATAAAAATCCTTCAGTAATCATTTACAAATTTATTTGAAACAAATGAAAAATGAAAAATCCCAGAAAATATTTATTAAACCAAATGAGAATTATAAAACTGAAAAATATAATAACAAAAATAAAAAACTTGCTAAGTGAGTTCAAAAGTAGAGATGACAGACAACAGAAACCGTGAACTTGAAGATGGAACCATACAATATACTGCATCCAAAGAGCCCAGCACTAATAAAAACTGGACAGAGCCTCCTAACCACTTGATTCTACTACCTCTGTCCATGGATATAAACCAGTTCATCTAAAAAATTTGGCTTCAGGACCACTTTACACTCTTAAAAATTATTTAGAACACCAAAGAGTTTTTTTCATATTAAAAACTAAAATTGAGAATGTTTTAAAATATTTATTGTTTTAAAATAACAATAACTCATAGCATGTTGTTTTTATAAAATTTTTGTAAAAATAACTATATTTTCATGCCCCCTAAAAGAGCAAGTAGAGTAGCACTGTTTTATACTTTTGCAAATCTCTAATGTCTGGCTTGATTTAAGACACTGAATTCTCATCTGTTTCTGCATTCAAGCTGTGGTTAAAGGTTTTAAACAAATGTAGTCAGACACTGATATGTAGTTTGAAAATGAAGGAATATTATAATTGCCTTTTTATATCATTATGAATATTCTTTTTTGATATTATATTAAGACTCAACAAATGGTAACTTCTTAAAATTAGTTGCAGTATAGAATCTGAAACCATATTAGTGAACTTTTCCATATACTTGCATTAAACCCCATTGGTCTATTTCACACTTTCGATAGATCTTTTATCCATGCGTGATCCATGCACAATCATGAACTGGACATTTGAAAAATAAGTTATGCATATATGTTAACTGTTGACATATTTCATCACACAATATCAGAAAGTAACATTTGCCACTTTCACTACCAATTTTTATCATAAGAAAACTCTCACTGTTGGTAAGCGTCAAGATTATGGTGGTAAACAAAAGTGTTCTGAGTTTATACTTTTTGATTGAAAGCACAAATATATCACTAGCAAGAATGCTGACATTTTTGCTTGAAAGTTGTGGGCTCACTTTGTTCATTTTCAAGAAAATGTCTGCCAAATGTCCAAGTCTGAACACCATGTTATTTCTCGGTCAGTCTTTCAAGTAAAAATGCTTTTCCATGAAAAAAAAGTTGGCTTATCTCGTAACTCAAGCAACCGACATTTTCCTTAAGACAACCGCCTTAGTTTGTTTTCATACTGCTATAAAGAACTGCCTGTGACTGGGTAACTTATAAAAGAAAGAGGTTTAATTGACTCGCAGTTCCTCACAACTGGGGAGGCCTCAGGAAACTTACAATCATGGTGGAAGGAAAAGAGGAAGTAAGGCACCTTCTTCACAAGGCGATAGGAACAGAATGAATGCAGGAGGAACTACCAAACACTTATAAAATGATCAGATCTCGTGAGAACTCACTCACTATCATGAGAACCGTCCCCTGATCCAATCACCTCCACCTGGTCTCTCTCTTGACATGTGGGGATTGTGGGGATTATGGGAATTATAATTCAAGATGAGATTTGGGTGAGGACACAAAGCCTAACCATAGCAACAACTATCAGGCTTCGCTGTACAGCAGAAGTAACTTCTTGGTGCTTCCTATTTCATCACCTAGAATACTCAAAACACATGCACTCTTATGTTAACATTTAGCTACATTAATAATTTTTGCTGCTTCATCAAGGAAATTCTCAAGCGAAACTAGGTTGTTCTGCTGGGATTTTTTGTTTTTGACTATTGTGAGCGTGTGTCAGTGAAGAATACAGTGACCACTATTAGAGTTTGGTGTCGCTTCCTTGATTTGTAGTAAGGCACCAGCAGTTTCACCTTCCATTGCTTCTGGACCATTAGTGACAACAGTACAGTGTAAAAAAGGAAGTAACATCTTATTGTCATTATGAAAAATAAGTTTGACATTGAGACCCTGCTGAAAGTGTTCAAAGGTTCTCGGGAGTCCCCTATAGTTTAAGAATTACTGCTATAGTCCATGGTTTGATATAACAGATATGATTCCAGCAGTATTTCAAATCAAGGGAAAATAGGAAATGTTGCCAAAACACGATGTTTACTTTTCAAAAGCACTGAAACGTTGAGAAAGAATGTGGCAGAGGCCAGGTGTGGTCTACTATAATCCCAGCACTTTGGGAGGCCGAGGCAGGCAGATCACTTCAGGTCAGGAGTTTGAGACCAGCCTAGCCAACATGCTGAAACCCCGTCTGTACTAAAAATACAAAAATTAGCTGGGTGTGGTGGCAGGTGCCTCTAATCCCAGCTACTTGAGAGGCTGAGAAAGGAGAATCGCTTGAACCTGGGAGGCAGAGGTTTCATTGAGCTGAGATCACACCACTGACTCCAGCCTAGGCAACAGAGTAAAACTATGTCTCAAAAAAAAAAAAAAAAAAAAAGAATGTGGCAGAGTTGAAAAGTGTATACTTGGCATGAAATAGATCTTCAACCCCTTACTTATGTCATAGTTCTAATAATTTCTTTATCTCAATTTTCTCATCTATGAACAATACCTACAGTTCGCTGATTGAGATTACATAGATGTATACAAAGCTCTTGGCATAAATTCTCAATGAACAGTGCTTATTAACTAGCTATTAATCAAATGCTACCTTGTGCCATTTCCTACATGGTCACCTTGTATTACTTAAACTGCATTTATGCCTTCTCTTTCCAGTGAACTTGTAACATCTTTGAAGAAGGAAGTATATCCATGTCATATGCCTCCCTATATTCCCAAAAAGACCCTTCTCAGGGCAAGTCATGATTTAAGCACAGCAGGCCTGTAATTTGTTTTGTTCAGGGTCAAGTATGAGCAACACACTCAGATCCCTCCCTAGCTTCCACTTCTCCATCAACAGTGCCTGCCCTTATCCAGTGCCTTCATGATCTTTCAAAATGCTCAAGCAGTGCTTGTTGAATACATGAACTGACTGGTAGATGATTGGAAGACTGTCCTCAAATGGCTTAATGTATTTGACATTCTCTGTCCTTATAGCACATGGCCTTTCAGAAATCATCAACACCACAAACAATATGTCCTCCTTCCTCAAATATACCTCCTTTAGGCTTTTATAAAATATCTTCTTTCCCTTTTCCCAATCACTTTGTCATTTTTTATTCTCCTTTGTCCTCTTTTGCCTGACCTTTAAACACTAAGCGTCTTTAAACTTCAGGTCTAGAGATTCTTCTCTTCTCATCTTATATTCTTTCCCTGTATAAATTCATCGGTTCCAGGACTTTAATTACCATCAACATGCTAACCATTAATTGCAACCCTCTAGTCCAGATATCCTCTGAGTTCCAGATACATAGATGTCTCCCCACCACCTCAGAGTTCAGGATCTTCTCCTTCAACACTGCTTCTCCTCTAGAGTTTCTTCCTCATCACTACCCACTCAGCTGCATATGATCTCTCAGAAGGAATTTTTCTCAACCCTGTCTTGCTGTGCGGATATGGTGAAACCTAACAGGTAATCCAAGCAGATGTTGTGTAATGAAGTGCAAGATTTTAGAACAGAAAAGTCATTCAAAATGCATTTAATGACTGGAGGAACTGCCCAGAACACTATCACAAAGCAAGCAAATGCTAGTTAGAAGAGAGTTTGGCATAATTTTGTGTTGTTTTTTTCCCCACAAGAAGTAGTTCTTTTGTACTAAAGAACTGAAACCAAACTATAGTCTCAAAAGCAAACTTTAAAAGAAAAAAAGAAAGATTCCGTGGAGGGCCAACCAGCACTTATTTCTTTAGAGTAAAAAAAGACTGTTCATGTCACATTAAACTTTTCAGCAAAATATGGACATTATAGCACTGTTAAAATATCTTTAAACCTAACTGTATGCCACATGTTACAAAAAAGATTTAAGGTGCTTATAAAAGATAAATAGAATACAAAAAGCTAAGACTGGAAGAAGATAAGAAAGAGATACTATAACTATTAAAGATGCAGTTAATGGCAAGATCACATTTATAATTGCAAAGAAAATTACTGAATATCTAAATATAGAATTAATAAGAAATGTGCAAGTCCTAGATGTACTATTGAATATTAAAAAAAAATGTGATAAATGAGGAGACACATTTATGAATGAGAAAACTTAATGCTGTAAAGATGTCAAATTTATGAAGTTAATGTAATTATAATGATTTTACTTTTTAAAATGTGAAAATTTACTCTACCAGATATTACAATGAACTATAAAACAATAAAGTGTGGTTCTGATACAAAATTAGATCAGTATAATAAAATCATCTATGCATCAAAATTTAAAAATAAAGTGAAGATAATATTTCAATTAATAGAGAGAATATCATTCAATAAATGATGTAATAATATTTCAAATTAATAGAGAGGTTTTTTTCAATAAATGATGTAATTATCACTTGGAATTTTTGAAAAGTTAATAAAATATATTTCTGCCACATACAATGTGCAAAAATATTCCAGGTTGATTACAAATTTTAATATTAAAAATAAAATATAAAATATTATAAATAATGTATTTATATCTTAGTGTCTGTAATCACCTTTGTAAGTATGTGAAATATAATAGCTATAAAAGAAAAATTTGACAAATTTGTCTAAAATAAATTGTAAGCTTCTGTACAATAACATACCACAAAGTTAAAAGCAAATAGTAATCAGCAAAGAAGTTTCAACCATAAACACAAAGCTTTAAGAACTTAATATAAACAACTCCAAACATGATTTTTAAAAAGAAAATCGGACAAAAGTCAGGAACAGTCAATTTACAAAGACAGTCAATGATCCAAAAACAAACCAAAACAAAAAATCGCTAATTTCATTATCAAGAAAAAATACAAAACAAAGTAGATATAAGTTTCACCCATCAAATTAGCAAGGATTAAAAAGACTGATAATATTCAACATCAGCAGCTTGACGAAACAGGCATTCTCACACATTAGGTGGCTCCTTTCAATGGATGATCACATCTTCAGGGGGATGAGGCTGATCTTAGCTATTTCTTGACGTATTTTCATTATTTAGCTATGCATAAATATTTTATAATTTAAAAAAGTAAGAGAAGCTAGGCATGGTGGCTCATGCCTGTAATTCCAGCACTTTGGGAGGCTGAGACAGGCAGATCACTTGAGACCAGGAATTCGAGACCAGCCTGGCCAACATGGTGAAACTCTGTCTCTACTAAACATACAAAAAAAAAATAGTCAGGTGTGGTGGCATGCCTGTAATCCCAGCTACTTTGGAAGCTGAGGCAGAAGAATCACTTGAACCCAGGAGGCAGACATAGCAGTGAGCTGAGACTGTGCCACTGCACTCCAGCCTGGGCAAAAAAAATAATTAAAATTAAAATTAGAAAGTAAGAGAAAAATAAGAAAATAGAAAAAATGATAGGGATCAACATCTTTTCTTTTTCATTTTGTTAGAGGCAGAGTCTTGTTCTGTCACCCAGGCTGCAGGGCAGTGATACAATCATAGCTCACTGCAGCCTCAAACTCTGGGGGCTCATGCCATCCTCCTGCCTCATTTTCTTGAATAGCTAGGATTACAGGCCCACGCCACTGTGCCCAGCTAACTTTTTAATTTTTTGTAGAAACAAGATCTCACTATGTTTCTCAGGCTGGTCTCAAACTCCTGGGCACAAGCCATCCTCCTGCCTCAGCCTCTCAAACTGCTAGGATTAAAGGCATGCACCACCATGCCCAGTTGATCAACATTATTAGAATATAAACTCTTGAAGATCAAGATCCCTATGAAGCTATTTGAAAATTCAAGAAAGATACATACATTAAAAGATACAAAGTCTGTATCAACACAAGGTGTCATTATCATCAAGAGAATGTTTCTTTCAGTACCATAATTTTAGATTTTTTGCATTATATATAAGAGTACTTACTATGCATTATTTATTATTGAGGAAATAAATGTTTGAGTAAATAAATGGTGTACGCAATGAATAAGCAATATAATAATAATCTGTAACTCAGAGAAAGGTTGGAAAGAATTAGCACCTGGCAGCCCACAGAGTATGCTCTAATACCTTAAGGAAATGCATTTTTAACACTTAAGCAAATAAGTTAACAAAAGTTTGCTTTCTCTCTTCACTATCTTGTTTGTAATAAAGTAAAAAGATTCAAAGTCTTTAAGCTGACTACTAAAAATTCGTTGGGATGCTGTACAAATGGATCTGGAAAATAAGGCACAAAATTGAAACATGTACATTTGACTGCTTTGCTGTTACAAAACCTCTAGGCCAGGGATCCCCTCACCCCACTGGGCCCTAGGCCAGTACCAGTCTGTGGCCTGTTAGGACCCAGGCCACACAGCAGGAGGTGAGCAGTGAGCGAGTGAGCATTACCTTCTGAGCTCAGTCTGCCTCCTATCAGATTAGCAGCAGCATTAGAGTCTCACAGCAGCACGAAACCTATTGTGAACTGTGCATACGAGGGATCTAGGTTGCACACTCTTCATGCGAATCTAACTAATGCCTGATGATCTCAGGTGTAACAGTTTCATCCAGAAACCATCCTCCTGGTCTGTGGAAAAATTGTCTTCCCCGAAATTGGTCAGTCCCTGGTGCCAAAAAGCTTGTGCAACATTGATCTAGGCAATATGTTCATCCCTCTCGATTACTGAGCTCCAATATGAGCAAAAGGCTGTGCCACATGCCACTAAGAATAAAAACAGAAAATAAAGAGTCCAGGAGCAGTGGCTCATGCCTATGATCCCAGCACTTTGGGAGGCGAGGCAGTTGCATCACTTGAGGTCAGGAGTTCAAGATCAGCTTGGCCAACATGGTGAAACTACATATCTACTAAAAATACAAAAATTAGCTGGGCATTTTGGCACATGCCTCTAATCTCAGCGATGCAGGAGATTGAGGCAGAGGTTGCAGTGAGCCAAGATCTTGCCACTGCTCTCCAGCCTGGGCTGCACTCCAGCCTGGGCAACAGAGTAAAACTGTGTCTCAAAAATAAAAATAAATAAACAAAGATGCTGCCAGAAATACATGTGTTTCTTCAGTGATTGTTTCCCATAGTATCTTAGTAATCTTAATTTTCCCTTGATTGTGTATTATTCAATAAATATAATTTGCAAAACACTTAGGTAAGAAGCCTCTATTCTTCAAATTCTTCAATATTTAAAAGGGCATGCTTCAAATGATATTAGTATTCTTTACTTAGATTATATATTCAATCAACAGAAACCTTTAAAGCGCTCAGAATGTTAACTGGTTTAGTTAAGCGTTGACTTACTTCCTTCTCCTGGCCAAAGAACTATGGACTTACACAATAAATGAAGGACAAAAATTGTCATAATTGAGTCAGCTGAAAAGCACATAGTCAACACCCACTCTTCCCAAAGCAAAGAGCTTATGAGTTAATAAATGTGACCAAGATGAAAAGGAATGTCCCATGTTTGAATAGCCATGTTATTGGTATGCGCATTTAGTTTTTGAGAATGTAGGTAGGGAGATGGTATTCAGTGGATAGCAACAAGACAATGCCCCTGATCTATCTATTATTCAAAAGAAAGTGGGAGGGCGAAAATTAGAGGATCAGGAGGCAAAACAAAACTCCTCTATGTGCAAAAGGATAAAGGTAGCACGGGAATGATTCAGTGGTGAATGATTTTTTCCTATCTGGTAATGTTACTGAAATATCTACCTGCTATTCAGTAGTATGTGGGAAACTTACATATGATATGGCTCACCAAAGATTGGAATTCAGAAATTAAATGTCAAGCGTGCTAAGTAATATGATCTCATTATAAGATAATCATTAAGGCAATAGTTGCAAACATGAGTCAAGAGCATTACCTGAATCTAAGATAGCTATAAGAATCCTAGGCTTTTGGAGCTGAAGTAGATCGAAGATCACTTATCTGACCCTTTCACATTTCAGAAAGAGTTTGAGGCATTCTGCATAACACACATCATCTCATTAAACTCCCTTATTCAACAGAAACATTGTCATTTTGTGCACCAGGCTCTGCTCTGGGTGCTAGAGATAAGGCGGAAACATGATGGACAAAGTTTCTACTTTGATCAAGCTTTTACTCTAGTAGGGAAGAATAAACAAAATAAATGAGTAAAATAATGATGAGTTGGATTAAGAAAGCCCCAAGGAGAAAGGACAAAGTAGGGAAAGGGGCTGTGAAATATCATGGGAAGAAGATAGAAATGCTCAGAAGGGAGTCATCTAAGTCTTCGCTTTACACACTTTTGAGGAAAGAGTTTAAAAATATGGGGCACTAGCGATACAAATGTCCATGGGTAGATTATTTGAGGCAGAAAGAAGAGCAACTGCAGGCCCGGAGTGGGGACACGCCTGCCCCATCCAAGGAATACCAAGAAGAGGAGTTCTGCTGGAGGGAAAAGCAGAAAGTGCTGAGGTCAAAAGCAACAGGGGCTGAGATTTTGCAGGGCCTTGGAAATCGTGGCCCTTTTACTTTAAGTGAGATGAGAAGCCATTGGAGGGCTGGAGCAGAAGAGTGACATGATCATATTTATGTTCCAACAGAGCCATCCCACTGCCATGTAGACTGAAGTGGGTCGAGGGAGGAAGGAAGCTTTCAAGCTAAAAAGAACGGCAGCGATCAGGTAGAAGAAACTGTTGAATTCTGTATATATTCTGAAGCCAGGACTAGCAGGATTTGTTATTAGACCAGATATGAAGTATGAGAGAGACGAGACAAGGAAGAGTCCAAAATGTTTGGCATGAGCAAGTGGAGAAATGGAGCTGCAATTTGCTGACCACAGGACATCCCCATATGAGATGCACAGTAGACATTCAGATGAATTTGTCGGGTGGGCTGTTAGGTACTCGGGACTATGTGGGATGGTTTGTTTTTTTATTTTTTGTTTTTGTTTTTTTGAGACAGTCTTGCTGTGGCACCCAGGCTGGAGTGCACTGGCACAATCTCGGCTCGCTGCAACGACCACCTCCTAGGTTCAAGCGATTCTCCTGCCTCAGCCTCCTGGGTAGCTGGGTAACAGACCCGCACCACCATACCTGGCTAATATTTTTTGTACGTTTAGTAGAGGTGGGGTTTCACCACATTGGCCAGGCTGGTCTGGAACTCCTGACCTCAGGTGATCTGTCCGCCTCAGTATCCCAAAGTGCTGGGATTGCATATTTGAGCCACCGTGCCCAGCTTCAGGATAGTTTTTACGCCTTGAGAATGGACAAGATTGCCTAGTATATGAGCATAGATAGAAAAGAGAAATCCAAGGTTAGGTTTCTGGGGCACTCCAACATGAAATAATCAAAAAGAAGAAGAGGAACCAACAAAGTGGACAGAGAAAAAGTGACAATGAGACACAAATAAAAATAGAATCTATCCTGGAAGCCAAAGGAAAGTAGAGTGGTCAAATGGGTCGAGTGCTGCTGTCAGGTCAAGACAGGCAAGGACTGTGGCTTGGCCAGTGGATTAGCAATGCGAATGTCACTGGAGATCTTGAAGTGGGCAGTTTCAGTGGGGCAATGAGGGTGAAAACACAACAGGAGTTCAATCCAGAAGGGAGGACAGCAACTGGGGAAAGCACTCTTTCAAAAAGCTTTCTTTACTCTGAAGAGAAAGAAGCAAGCAAGATGAGCAGATGGAGGGGTCTAGCAGACCTGTAAAGCGGTGCTGTTGTCACCATGTACCCATGGTTTGATAGAGTAAAACAAACTGCCCAAGTTTCTTTTTAATCGTATATGGTGGGAATCAGTTATTCGGAGCCCAGAGCCCATATTCTTAACCTACACTCCACAACAAAGGGATGAAAGCAAGAGCTTCCTTTATTGGTACACCTGTGGGAACCAGCACAGGCCTGTGGGCAAGAAGAGCCAAAAGAAAATTACGGAATTATGGAATACTTAAAGGGAACAGACTATTGGTCTTAATTTAAAATTTTCTATATACTGTATACCTATGTCTAACTTGAATTTCTTAGCTACTCTCTGCCCGGTGCAGTGGCTCATTCCTGTAATCCCAGCACTTTGGGAGGCCAAGACAGGTGGATCACTTGAGGTCAGGAGTTCGAGACCAGCCTGGCCAACATGGTGAAACTGTCTCTACTAAAAATACAAAAATTAGCTGGGTGTGGTGGTGCACACCTGTGATTCCAGCTACCTTGGAGGCTAAGGCATGAATATCTTTTGAATCCAGGCGGTGGAGGTTATAGTGAGCCAAGATCGCACTACTGCACTCCAACCTGGGCAACAGAGCAAGACTCTATCTCAAAAATTAAATAAACTAATTAATTAAATAAAATAAACTTCCTAGATACTCCCATATATATAGCTTTCTTATGTTATTTTAACTGGAGTTCTATGAGGGAGAAAACGAGTGTCTTTTCTACAATTGCTAACTTCCAACTGGAGAAAGTAGCTGTCCAGGCTCCATCTTCCAGGGAGACAGAAACAGCACCCCTTGAGATTTTCAGTATTTATTCTCAGTAATTTCCATACCTGACCTCTCATCAAATACATCCATTTATCCATACATTCATTCAACAAACATTCCAGATCTTCTGTGTCCCTAAATTTCTTCCAGAAGCAGAGGATGCTATAATGATTAAAAAAAAAAAAAAAAAAAAAGATCTTAGTTCTCACGAAGTTTACATTAAATGGGAAAGAGGCAGACATTTGAAACATAACAAGTAGAATTTTGGATGGTGTCAAATATAATGTTTAAACACATTATGGCATAGAGTAAAATCAGTGCAGGCCACTTTGAATAGGTGGGAAAGGAAAGTCTCTTCAGGTGGTTGACATTGATTGAAATTGAATGAAGAAAAGGAAGCAGCTTTTTCTAGCTCTAGGGAAAGCTGGGTCCAAAAAAAGAACATTGAGCAAAAGGCCCTCTGAAGTCTTAGAAGAAAAGCTAAAGAAGTCGGAAGTTTTAGAAGTCAACAGTACAGGATGAGCCAAATCCCGTGGGGTGCGGATTGATTCTTAAGTATGATGGGAAGCTATTGGAGATCTTGAATTCAGATCCCACTGCCTCCTAGTGGCAGATGGCTTGTAGGAGATGAGGGTGAAAATCAGGAATCCAGTTAAAAAGCCACTGGAGTAGCCCAGCCAGAGGGAATGGTGGCTGGGATGGAGAGTCCTCCCAAAAGACTAGGTTGGCAGCTGGAAGGGACGTCAGACCAAACACTCTGAGCTATAGAAAGAGGGATAGTCTGACGGATTCACAGAATATTTTGGACTTAGAGCTGGCAGAATGGATAAAGGAATGCAAAAGGGGTGGGGCCGGGGGCAGTGAGTGATCACAAGAGAGAAACAAAAAGCGACCACCTGACCACCTAGGTTCCGTCAAAAAACAGGCAGGGTGATGATGCCATCTACTGTCAGGGCACAGTCTGAGGAAGCAGCAGGATTGGGATGGGACTGGAAGAAAGAAATAATGAGATCTCGGTGCAACAGACACTTCGAAGGAAATGTTGACCAAGCAGTTGGATGTGTTGCTGGGAAAAGTGCGACATTCAACCTAAAATTCAAGTCCCACCCCTCATAAAGCTATTCTAAACCAAATCGGCCCAAAGTATCTTACCCTCCTTTGAAATCTTTATGACACTTCCTAACCAAACTTCACTGGGCAAGTGTATCTGGTTATCTTCTGCCTTGTGGCATGTTTTGTAGATGTTCCTATTTTTAATGTGAGCTCTGAATTAGATGCCAAGAGTTCCACTCCTATTTCTGTCCCTAGTAAACTGGGTGATCAACGGGTGTCACTTATTCTTTAAAGGTGACCAAGTCCTAAAATTAGAGTTAGGCAATGATTAAGTAATTAATGTATTGCTTAAGTTACTGATAGTTTAGTAATTTATTACATCATTACTTCACTCATTGACATCAAGGACTATGAATTTCTTTCAAGGTCCATGGCACAGAGCACAAAGCGTGTATGCAGTAGGCACTCAATAAATGTAGACGGACTGATATGCACAGTTATATTTAACTCTTTAAATTCCTAAAAGAGTAATTGCTAAAGTTTAGAGGAAGAGTTCAGCATCTGAAGGAATGAGGGGCCTAGGCTGGGAAGTGCCTGACTTCCGGTCCCACCAGGGGACCCCTCCTTCCCCACGCCCCTCAGTCCCCGCGACCTCCTCCGCCCCAGACCCTCCCAGTCCCGGAGCCCAGGGTCCCACGTGGGGATGACGGGGCCGGGCCGGCGCGTACCTGGCGGGTAATACCGTAGCAGGAAGCTCTTGAGCTTCATGTTCTTGCTCTCCAATGCCGTGCTGATGGGTTTCGTAGTCCTGGAAACCGCTAAACAGCGGCGGGACGCGGGTGCGCATGCGCAGGTTGCACCGCGCGGTCCTGGGGCGCGGAGCTGGGAGTTCCGGCTCCGCAGGCGGTTCGGGGGCTACGCGGGGTTCCGGCGCGCGGGAGGCGAGTGTTCTGGAGGTGCCTCAAGTGGACGGGATGAGGGCGCGTCAGAGGAGCTAGGCATGGCCAGGAGCCGACGGCCTGGGCCACGGCTGGGCCGCATGCACTGTTTTAGCACACTGGGTTTCCCAGAAGGAAGGGTGAGCGGAAAAGCCGCTGCTGGTTACCACTCCGGGGCCCCAGCCCATGCCCTGTGCTTGTCCTCCCAAAGGAAAAATGACCTCAACTTAACAGCCTCCATTTCTGGACTCTGTGCCGTACATTGCATTAAGCGGTGTACGTACACGCACGCATATAGTCCTAACAAGGTGTGAGTTATGGGCCACTTCTTAAGGAGGAAGTAACTGAGACTTAGAGAAAGGGGACAGCTACCGGAGGTCGCAGCCTAAATGAGTCGTGGAGGCAGGAATGAAAGGCATGTGTGTGGGAACCTACACCAGAAAGCCTACACGTGTGCTCTCAACCTGGGGCTTAAAGCTCTCCAGGCCTTCATGTGGCCTGTCCTGTTTCTTGCCAGCATCGTTCTTTGCCTGCCACGTTTCCATCAGGAAGCTGCGGAGAGAGTCAGCCAGCCAGGTTGTCAATTTCCTTTAAGGAATTTGGCCTAAATTGGAATTTCCCAAACTTTAAGTAATTACTGTGTTATCTGCACAACTATGGGCCATATCGCTCCTTACCCGCTCCAGAGATCTATACCTAAGTTTTCTTTAAGTTCTTAAAATGTCTCTAGATTGACTCGCTTATTTTACTTCACTTTTTAAAATGTAATTTTAAAAATTGCCTTTACTTTTATAGTTATTGGCTATTTACTGAAAATCGTATGAAATTTACTTCCACCTGTGAAGTTTCTATTTCTCAATTTTAAATTATATGAAATTTTCAGTAAACAGCCAGTAACTGTAAAAGTAAAGGTAATTGTTTAAAGGTGTTGAACTGGTTGTTAAAGGCTGAGGTGGGAGGATGGCTTGAGTCCAGGAGGCAGTGGTTACAGTGAGCTGCGATCACCCCACTGCACTCCAGCCTGGGTGACAGAGCCAGACCCTGTTTCAAAAAATATATATATGGATGTAGTCTATCTATACATACATATGTTTATATTGAGAGAGAGAGAGAGAGAAAGAGAGAGGGAGGAAGGAGCCAGCCTGGGGGATCCCGATTCTGCATTTTTTGAGGCTGGGCAAGGTAAGGGAGGAGTAGGCTTCCAGCTACAGCTGGGCTTGGTGGATTCACCACTTGGCTCAGCTTCTCCTGGAGAAAGCCTGCATTGGTGAAATGACTGCATTACTGGTGTTGGGGCCACACTGAGAGCAGCAGATAAAAAAGAGAGGTGCAGTCCTCTCCTAGAAAGAGAAGACACAGATGCTCAGAGCCAGGCAGGAGCAGTCTGCTGTGCACAGGGTTTAAAGGTGGCCTCATCACAGCAGGCCCTAGAGCAGAGGAACTGCATCAGGGTAGGGGCACATGGACCAGGCATCGCATTTACCTTCTTCCTCTGCCTGCCTCCACCCCCACAGCAGGACTCAAAGCATCTGATCTTACCTGGGACTTGAAAACTGACAAGGTCAGGGCCACTAATTCTATGATTCAATAAATATGTATTAAGGACCTGCTAGTGCCTAGGATGCTACTCTTATAGAGATCTAATTCTGAAAAATATTTCAAGGCAATCATTCACAGAAAGAATCAGACTTCAGGTGAATTTGAAATGACTGCAGGTTGCCAGGCGCGGTGGTTCACGCCTGTAATCCCAGCACTTTGGGAGGCCAAATTGGGTGGACCACCTGAGGTCAGGAGTTCAAGACCAGCCTGGCCAACATGGTGAAACTTCGCCTCTACTAAAATTAGAAAATTAGCTGGGCATGGTGGCACACACCTGTGATCCTACCTGGGAGGCTGAGGCAGGAGAATCACTTGAACCCAGGAAGCGGAGCTTGCAGTGAGCATCATGCTATTACACTCCAGCATGGGTGACAAGAGTGACTCTGTCTCAAAAAAAAAAGAATTGTAGGTCAAAGAGAGACAGATTTTTAGGTGTGACCAAATTTACATTCACTGATAGGTTGATACTAGGACATGGCAGGCTGATAAACGTCGAGCACAGCTGATAAACAGCATTGCCACCGAGATTCGATTAGCACAGCTGATAAACAGCTTTGCCACTGAGGCATTAGAGCAGAATGCCTGACTTGAATCCTGGCTTTACCGCTTTCCCGACATGGGATCTTGGGCAAGGTCCGTCACCTCTCTGGGCTTCAGTTTCCTCATCAAAAAGCTAGAAATGATCATGGTATCCAATTCAAACAGTTGTCACTATGAGCCTGACTCACTTGAAAACATTCTGTAAGAAGTAGGGACAGTGATGATAATAATAAGTATTATTATGCTAAGTTTGTCTGAAACTGAGGAAAGGGTATGTCCATATTGTTTTCATTTCAATTGATAATCTCAGTCAACAATTGCTCCAATTGCAATTTGGAATCTTTTGTGTGATCCTTGACAAGTATACCTTACTAATTATGTCACATAATGTTAGTGTAGTTTGCTTAAATATTAAAATCAGTTTACATTCTTTAAAACAAACTACTTTCTCTGTGGATTCAAATAGATTTATTTTCTCAAGTAAATGGCCTAGAGGATTTAGAAGGGAGGAATGGATTCTAGAACTTATCAAGCTGGAGACAGTCCGGAGAAGAACAATAGAGGTACAGAAAGACCAGGGATATCTGGAACATGAACCAGGGGTCCTGGGGTGGGTATAACGCCACCGTTTGTGCCTGGCACACGACAGGTCCTTGGTTAGTTGGTGATTATTTTCATTATGACTTGGAAGAGGAAGTAATTCATTATATGCGAAACTGGAGGGCAGGGCTAAGAGAGTTCGATTCATGGAGGCAGATGTCAGCTCCCTATAAAAACCTCCATGCCAGTTTGTGCAGTAATGGACAAATAGACTAAGTTGTGTCCAGAAGTATGGGAATTTCCCAGCATTAGAAGTGTTCTAGCTGAGGCAATGTGACCAGCTGCCAAGATGATTGTAAAACACAATACTAAGTCGCCTGAGAGACAGAGGACTAGATAAATTTTGCCTTTCATTTCTGTGGTTCCATGATCTTGTGCTCTCTGTGTATCTGTGTGTTTTCACAAGAAGATAAATGTAGAAACGTATGAAACAGTGTGTTGCTCATTGGAAGACAGAAGTTCCAATCCTGCCCTTTCATCGATGACCTTTAAGCAAATCATTTGCCCTTCTGACCCTCAGTTACTCAACTGCACATGATTTTCGCTCATTCCATTCAGCACTCACACACCACGACTCATTCCTGCTCCAGCTTTGATTCTTGTTGTTCCTGCCACCCAGTAAGCCTCCCACGTCAGCTGTGCTAAAGCCTCACCCAGCGAGGGTCACCTTGCCCACTGCCCACATGCCCAATTTGATTTTCTGCAACAATATGTGCTGGGTGTGGAGTTCACATCACACACTCCAAAATGTCCCCACCATGCAATGCCTGCTTCCAGTCCCTATGCCAGCAACTGCATCTGGCCACTTTTAAGTAAACTCGCAGGACCTAGTGATGGTTCATTCATTTTGTGTTGAAAACGCCCTTCTATTCAGTGTTGTTTATTTGATTTTTCTTCCTCTGACAGGGTTTATTCTAAACTCCTGAAGGATCTGATACAATAGCCCCTTTTGGATTGATGGAGAAAATATCTTAAATTCTCAGCCTTGGTTGTCATGGGTTCTGTGTTCCTGCTTGCATTACAATGCCCTCCTCAGCTAGACAGGGTGGCTTCTACCAACTCACTGCAGCAACTTGCTGAAATATCACTGCACCCTGCTTCAATCCCCAGCCAACAGTCTGCTGTGAACCACTTCTACAGAGTCTCCCCTCTTGGCCATGGGTCCCTTAAAGAACCTATAGTTTTTGGTGACTTCCATGCCCCTCTCCAGAGTCCAGTCAGCTTCTAAATACCTTACCTTGCCAATTTGACAGATAAATTAGTCGCCTCTCTCCAGCCTGCATCCAGCTGCCATTTCCACTCAATGCCCACGCCTTTCTGCAACGCATGAAAGCTACTTTGTGAGGCTTGCTGGATTTCCTGAAAGAAGCTTGGCATCATTTATCTTTCTTCTTGGATCCCAGAATTCCAAAGAAGTTCTCTCCTGCCCTCCTACCTCCAAGTGTGACTAATTGTCTCCCTCCTTCTCCCTTCTACCCAGTTACAAGAGTCATTCTCTAAATATACTGGTGACAGTGGCACTGGGGATTAGCTGGAATCAGTCACTAGTGCCCTCTGCCTTGCCTTAGAAAAAGGCCCTGGTTAGGCTTGTGAATTTCTTGCAGATAGGTAAAGACATCCTGCCAAGCCTTATATGGCGCCACCGCTAGCACAAGCCATACCTTTGGGCAGATCATGGAAGGCATCAGCTATGAGTTGGAGGGTGTTCCTTCACACTGTCAGGACCTCCAGGCCCAGTGGGGGCATTCCCATAGCCAGGAGACCCAAACTGAGCAAGGATTTTCCCCACTCACTCCCTGGCAGGGCTTTGGGAGCTACTCAGATAGCCAAGTGGGCCAAGCAGCTCTCCACAGGTGCTCAGGGGGCAGCTGATCCTTGCAAGCGCCCCCTAAACTAGCCCTGCTCACAAAAAGCCTTCACCTCTCCACACTCCCTCATGAGCTTATACTCTCCTCTAGTGTACTTGCTTGCAAGTTGCTTTTCAATGAAAATGAAATGGGGTAAAGATGGTGCAAGGTGTGATTACATCAGGCCTGCTAAGAGTCAGATTTCTGATGCTGCTGAGTTCATCCTCTTTAGGGAGGCCTCATGGCCTGGAAAGGACAGAAATGTGAGTCAGAGGAGCTTGACATTTGAATGCCAGTTCTGCCACTTACTAGCAGAGTCCCTTTCAGAACCTTGATTTTCTCAAATCAAAATAAGGGTAATACTACCTGCCTCATTGGCTATTGTGTAAAACAAATGATGTGAATATATATACAGTGTGCTGTACACCCAATGTCTAGGCACCTAAAAACTTTTTTCTTTGAACATTTTCATAATGAAATTATCCATCTCTATAACTGAATTATTTAGCTCTGGAATACATGTTGATATGCAAAATATATCTAGCCATCTATTCCAAATAAAATATCACACATTGTTGCAATTCGGTCAAGGTTATTTATCTGCTAAATAGTTCATTGCCACTAGGGGGCAGCAGTGTACACCCTGTTTTACAAGAGCATTCACATTGTTTCCGTGGGGTGTCTATAGTCAATAATAACTTATGTGTATATTTTTAAATTACTTAAAACAATGTAATTGCATTGTTTGTAACTTAAAGGATAAATGCTTGAGGGGATGGATGCTTTTTTTTCCAATCCTCAGACATCTGAAATGTGCTTATTTCACATTGTGTGGTGTGACAAACATCTCATGTACCCCATAAATATACATACCTACTATGTACCTACAGAAATTTTTACAAATAATAAGAATAAAATTTTTATAATAATAAGCAATAAATAAACCAAAATATTCATAAAAGAAAGAGAAAGAAACAAGAGATAGAGAAAGAAAGAGAGAGAGAGAGAGAGAGAAAGGACCAGAGCCTAGGTCAGGCAGAAGAGCCTAAGTATTGAGCAAATTCCTTCCTTTTAGCTAGCTAAAACTTATCTTTGAAATAATTTGGCCAGGAGCAATGGCTCACACCTATAACCCCAGCATTTTGGGAGGCAGAGGTGGGCGGATCACTTGAGGTCAGGAGTTTGAGAGCAGCCTGGCCAACATGGTGAAACCCTGTGTCTACTAAAAATACCAAAATGAGCTGAGTGTAGTGGCAGGCGCCCGTAATCACAGCTACTCAGGAGACTGAGGTAGGGTCATTGCTTGAACCCAGGAGGCGGGGGTTGCAGTGATCCAAGATCATGTGCCACTGCACTCGATAGCCTGGGCAGCAACAACAAAAAAAAAATTAAAGAAATAAAGAATTAACTCCTTGCCTATACCAAAGCAGTATATAAGATGAGCTTGTTTGTTCTTATTTTTTATATCTTTGTTTTTTATTGAGCTTTTTTTTATCTGAAAGTGTTCCTCTCTTTGTTTTGAAAGAATATTAAACATTGATAAACTCGATTTATTTGTTTTATATTGCACTTAACTTTCCCTATGTGTTACTTATGTATTCTTAGCTATAATGTAATATATTATGGAAAAATAAAAAAAAAATCCAGTTTGTGGATATATAATTAGTGAGAGTTGGGGTTGACATAGCTGCTAAAAAATCAATACTGCAGTTTGAATAGCCCTGCTAATGACACAGAAACATGCTACCACTTGTAGCCATGATAATAATTAACATTTATTGAATGCATACTTTGCGCCATGCTCTGCGTTAAGTGTACAACCCAAATCAACTGATTCAATCTTCACAAAAACTCTATGCAGTGAGGACCACTGTTCCCATTTTACAGAAGACAAACTGAGGCTTTGAGAGAGTAGCACAGCTTGATACCCCCTCTCTACTTATGGCCATTTTGAAATAATTCTTTATTTAGCCAATTTTACTTGTCTTGGTCTAAATTTTTTACTTTTTAAATTATTTTCTTATTTCTTTTTGCAAATAACTGTTTATCCTACTGCTCTTCCGAGATGCCCCTGTGCCAACTCAACACCACACAGTCCCTGCAGGACTTACTGCAACGTCTAACAAACTCCAAGATGAGAGTAGTTTGCATGTCTCTCAGCCAGGATTTTGGCTTTGTGTGTGTCAGCTGAAGTGAAAATGTAGTTGCTGAAAACTGGCATTTTAAAGCAGAAAGGGAAAGATCAGCTTGTCCTTATTTCTTGTTTTCAGTGGAAATATATACAGGAAATACTTAAAATGATAACAACTTTTAAAGCCTATGGTTTTATGCTTGTTACTGCTGCTGTTATCTCTGCTTCCAGGACGCAAATCTCCCACACTGCCCAGCATCTCAAAAGAGCACCAGTAGTGGATAATGAGGGGAAGATGCAGCTGTGCAAATCTTGGCTACTCTCCCAAAGGGGGATTCCAAATGCTCTCCACCTCCTCTTTCTTTCTCAGACGCTGTTGGCGCTCCGTTTTGTCTTGAAGCTCATTTGGCTTTTTCCTGGCTTTCTGATCTTTTTTTTCTCTTTCTCTCTTATGTTTTAGTTCCACATTTCTATGTCCAACTCCACCTATGTAGCAGCTCCTTTTCCTAAACCAACTCTTTCTTCTTCAAAGCCCTCCTGAACATCCCTTTCCCTTTTTCCTCATATTTAATCAGCT
Organism: Cacajao melanocephalus; assembly: GCA_963573385.1. Classification (NCBI taxonomy): domain Eukaryota; kingdom Metazoa; phylum Chordata; class Mammalia; order Primates; family Pitheciidae; genus Cacajao; species Cacajao melanocephalus. The sequence goes on along the minus strand of CAUYLG010031808.1, from coordinate 75,357 downwards.
AAGTCCTTTTATTTCCAAAACTCTGACATGGCCACATTGGCAGATCTGGTGGGTTGGCTCTCTCAGTTCTGTTTCATTCCCCTGCCAGCGGGCCTAGTGCCTGCTGGAGACCACAGACGTGTACACAGCCCAGGTTCCACGCTTGGCCTGATTCCCATCAAGCACATGACACCCAGGTGATGACCGTGCCATCTGGAAGCAGAAGCAACATTGGCAGAGCTGCTGCAGGCAAGCTTGGCCTGGCCATCATGGGGGTAATCTATTTCCTTCTAACAGAGCTTTCCACAGCTGATCTCTAGCATCATGGAGGGTGACAAGCAGAGTGCAGGCCATTCAGAAGGCCAGCGAGCTTGTGGGCCCATAGCCATCAGTTGTGTGCTGGCGTCCCAGGTCCCTGCTCCCTGATCACAGCAGAGTCAGCCACAGACCTGGTTGAACAGTTCTGCAGTGTTGCTTTCACAGACCCACCTGAAAGCTCTGCTCAGAATCTGTTCTAGCCCACCAATGATTTACAAAACGTACTTCCTGTTTCGATCACTTTAGTTAAAAATACCACTGAGCCCTACCCAATCATTAATTAATAAAAGAAAGAATTAGAAGCCAGGTGCAGTGGCTCATGCCTGTAATCCTAGAACTTTGGGAGGCCGAGGCAGGTGGATGACCTGAGGTCAGGAGTTCAAGGAGGTCAGCCTGACCAACATATTGAAACCCTGTCTCTACTAAAAACACAAAAATTAGCCAGGCATGGTGGTGTGTGCCTGTAATGCAAGCTACTCCAGAGGCTGAGGCAGGAGAAGGACTTGAATCCAGGAGGAGGAAATTGCATTGAGCCAAGATTGCACCACGGCAATCCAGCCTGGGCCACAAAGTGAGAGTCAGACAAGAAAGAAATAGAGAAAGGGAGAAAGAAAGAGAGAAAGAAGAAAGGAAGAAAGAGAAAGAAAGAAAGAAAGAAAGAAAGAAAGAAAGAAAGAAAGAAAGAAAGAAAGAAAGAAAGAAAGAGAAAGAAAGGGAAAGAAAGAAAGAAAGAGGAAAAGAAAGAAATTAAGAAATAAGAAAGAGAGAGAGACTGAGAGGGAGAGAGAGAGGAAGGGAGAGAAAGCAGGGAGGAAGGGAGGGAGGGGAAGGAAGGAAGGAAGGAAGGAAGGAAGGAAGGAAGGAAGGAAGGAAAGAAAGAAAAAAAGAAAGAACGAAAGAAAGAAAGAAAGAAAGAAAGAAAGAAAGAAAGAAAGAAAGAAAGAAAAAGAAGTAATTAGAGGCAACAAATCCTGAAAGATGGGAGTATGTGAGTAGCTATCTGACATGTTTGGGTCAGTGACCACTACTGGTTGAGATACTAAGACTCCACAGTACACAGGAACTTGGATCATCTCACCAGCTTCCAAGAAACCATGCTGTTCACTAGAAGCTGACACTATGGTGATGAGATGGTATGAACAGGAAGTAGCAGGATACTCTTTTAAGACCCATGGATACCAGTAATTCAAAGATAAATTCCATTAAATGCAGTGGCCTGCCACCTTACAGAAGATTCTGGGAGACCAGTGTTGTGTTCCTGAGCTTGGTGAGATACACTCTACTGCAAGGAGAAAACTAAGATTCTGTACTCTGTACCACATCCCCTTAAGAGGCAAAAGTTTTGGTGAGAAGGTTAGGACACTTTGAGTTGACAGCCTCAACTCATTTGCTGAGTAACCTCTAAGGTAACTAACGTTGAGTAGGGCTGGGCATTGGGAGAGTTTTCGGCTGGTCCAGGCTGCAATACAAATGGCTCTGCCACTTGGCCTTGTGAGCCGAAGGGTCTCTAGCTACTCGGGATGCTGGGTAGAGCCTACAGCAGGCCTTGATACAAGAATCACAGCTCAGGCCCCTGGGGTTTGAAGGAAATCAGGTTCTCTTCTTTAAGTTATTCTTCTCTTGAAAAATAGTTCTTGACTTGCTTTGGGCCCTAGTGAAGAGTAACCACCTGACCAGAGGATACCCGTTGGCCTTGTAAACAGAGGTGACCATGCAGTTACATATGACTGTTGTGTGGCTCATCAAGCTATCAAGTTAGGCGTAACCAGCAGCACACTCAGTGAGCACAACATCTAAGAAATATGTTTGGAGCATATCTGAATGCACAAGTCAGCAGCATGATCCAAGTTTATACCCACTGTGTGCCTACCCTGACGCATGACGTTTCTCCCTCTGCGCACACCTATGGCCTTGTGGGAAGCTCCCAGCAGTCAACTGAAGCAGAAGAAGTTAATCATAAATTAAACGTGGCTTCACAAGTTAGGAAAGGACCACTGCTGTTATAGCCCCAGGCAGAGGTGGCCCTAAAGAACCAGGAGAATGGAAAATGATGTTTGGAGCTGAACTCGAAGCAGCACATCTCAAAGTCTTGAAATGAGAGCGATAACCTAATGTGTGGGCAATTACTACAGTTTAGACAAATGTCCAGGGATTTTGCAGGGAAAATCATCAGAATTTGGTGACAAGGAAGTCTAGAGAAGAGGAAGATGGAGGAGCATCTCAAAATGGAGACAGAGCATGACTCACCAAAGGCCTCCGCTCACATGGAGGTTATCAATAATCAAGAGAAAAAAAAATCCAGGCTGAGTGTGGTGGCTCACACCTATAATCCCAGAACTTTGGGAGGCCAAGGTGGGGCAGATCACCTGAGGTCAGAAGTTCAAGACCAGCCTGGCCAACATGATAAAATCCCGTCTCTACTAAAAATACAAAAATTAGCCAGGCGTGGTGGGGCACACCTGTAATCTCAGCTACTGGGGAGGCTGAGGCACAAGAATCGCTTGAACTCCAGGAGGCAGCAGCTGCAGTGAGCCGAGATTGTGCCACTGCACTCCAGCCTGAGTGACAGAATGAGACCCTGTCTCAAAAAAAAAAAAAAAAAAAAAAAAAAACTTTAAAAATCCATGCTGGCTGTCAGTCAGCCTCCTCCAAACCGACCCTAGTTTATGCTCAATAAGATCATGAACAAAGTGGTATTAGAGGCAAGGATAAAGGTAAGGTGTGGCCCATAGAGGACTTCTTGTCACCGAAGCTGGCCTATCTATTGCCACTGGGCTGGCTTGCCTATTGCACTGCTACGTATCCAAATTGCCTGCAGCAGCAATCAATCTTGCATCTCATTCTTTTATCATCTCCGGAGAACCAGGCTGACACCCATCAGAAGGTTGATTGTGTTGGAACTGTTCATCACTAAGGGGACAGAAAATTGCCCAGATCGAAAAAGACATATGCAGATAAGAATTTTCCCTCTCTGTCTACTGTGCTCCCTCCTGCAACACGATCTGTCTTGTCCATAATCCTGGTATCCAAACAATATTGTTTCTCATGAGCATCAAGGCAGTCAAAGGGTTCTCTTCTCTTACCACATACCTGGCCTGAGTAACTGTCCTATAGAACACTCAGCTCCAGGGCCGAGTGGAAAAGCAACGCTTGGCGGAGTGTGGTGGCTCACGCCTGTAATCCTAGCACTTTGAGAGGCTGAGGCGCAGGAGTTTGGACCAGCCTGATCAACATGGTGAAACCCCGTCTCTACTAAAAACACAAAAATAAGCTGGGCATGGTGGTGCACATCTGTAATCCCAGGTACTCTGGAGGCTAAGCCAGGAGAATTGTGTGAACCCAGGAGATGGAGGTTGCAGTGAGCAAGCTGAGATCTTGCCTCTGCACTCCAGCCTGGGCGACAGAGCCGAGACTCTATCTCATTAAAAAAAAAAAAAAAAAAAAGAGAGAGAGAAAAGAAAAGCAACTCTTGTTAGGTTGGGGAGTGTTGTTCTTGATGTGGTTTTTTTGCTCTGAACCAGCACCCAACCATCTTGGGTGCTGTCTCTCCTATGGTCAGAACACGTTGTTCTCAATGCCAAGGGTGGGAATGTGGGTGGCATCTCTTCACATTCCACCCAGTAATTCACTCAAAAAAGTCTGATCATGATCTATTCAACTATGATTCTGTTTGTTTAGAGGTCTGAGATCGCAAGAACAAAATTATTCCTCCATTAGACACACCCGTGTTCTTGTAGCTAAAAACTACCCTTTGGCCATTTCAGGTTCCTTTTGTCCCCGAATAAACAGGCCAAAAAAAGGGGAGGGATTGACCACATGGACTGGGAAGAGGAGACTGAATATCAAGGGGAAATGGAGTTCCTGTTAAATCATGCAGTTGGTGGCAGACTGTTCCTCGAACCCAGAAATCTTGGCATGTCAGGCGGTAAAAGTCAATGGAAGACCAAGGGAACCAACATGACAAGGACCTTCCTGGGGTTCATGCCCTTCACAAAGGAAGATTTGGGTGACCCCCTAAATAAAGACCCTAGCCTGCTGAAGGACTGGCTGAAAGCAAAGAGAACACAGAATTGGCAGCAGAATAGGAGATATACACAATAAATACGAAGTAAACCTCATGATCAGTTGTGGAAATGAGCGTTGTTCATCGTTACAGCTAACTTATTTCTTCTCTCCATGCTGTGTCATATTCTTTCTCCCTCCCATTTTTCTACTATTGAGACAGCCAGGTGGGAAAGGGTCCCCAGAAAATCTCCAACCTCTCCAACCAGCCTGCACACTGGGAGGAGCCACACAAGTTCTTGCCCTTCGCAGCAGGAAGGAGCCTGGCCCCTCCTCTTCCTGTGTGGAACTTGGGATTCAATGGTTGGGCAGGAAGTGCTCTAACAGGGACTCTGGCGTAGTTGAGAGTTCTTGTTTCCCTCTTTTCTTCCTTTTTCACCTAATAAAACCATGTCTTTTTTTTTTTTTTTCTTTTTTTTTGAAAGGGAGTCTGGCTTTGTCACCCAGGCTGGAGTGTAATAGTGCAATCTTGGCTCACTGCATCCTCTGCCTCCTGGGTTAAAGTGATTCTCCCACCTCAGCCTCCCAAGTAGCTGTGATTGCAGGCACTATCTGCCCAGATAATTTTTGTATTTTTAGTAGAGAAGAGGTTTCACCATGTTGGCCAGGCTGGTCTTGAACTCCTGACCTCAGGTCATCCGCCTGCCTCAGCCTCCCAAAGTTCTGGGATTACAGGCGTGAGCCACCTCACCCGAACATAAAACCCTAATTTACCCACTATTCAAATTTTCTACAAGCCTAAATTTTCATGGCCATGGGACAAAGAACTCCATCTTTAGCTGAACTAAGGAAAAGTCCTACAACGCTATTTTACAGAGGGATCTTTGATGCGTGTTGACTTCGTAATTTTGTCCATGCAGAACTGTGGTTAAACTAAAGGAAGAAGAACTAACACCAAGAGATGAACACTGCAACTGATGACATCTGTGGTCTCTGCTTCAGGAAAAAAGTGTTCCCATTTGCACGAGGGATGGTTTTAATACCATCATGAGAGCATTTTTTTGTTGCTATTGTGATTTGAAAGTTTAGTGTGGGAAGATGGGGACACATGGGTACCAAGTAGTCAAAGGTTTGGTGTATGCCAAGAATTGGACTTTGGCTTCATCAGCTCCATCCTAACCTCCTTGTACCTGGCCCCACAGCAAGCTGGAGGCTAAGAAACCAAAAACTACATTTCTGAAGCATCCTTCCAGCTCAAGTTTTTTATGCGACCTTGCCACCCAAGCCCTCTCTGAGCTGTAAGAAAGAATGGGAGTTGGGCATTTAAACCCAAATCTGGGCTATGTTCTTAGCTGTGATGGAAAGTTCAAGAGTGTTAGGAGGGTGGGCGTGGTAGCTCATGCCTGTAATCCCAGCACTCTGGGAGGCTGAGATGGGCAGATTACTTGAGGCCAGGAGTTTGAGACCAGCCTGGCTAACATGGTGAAACTTTGTCTCTACTAAAAATACGAAAAAAAAAAAAAAGATTGCAGTTTGAATTCCTACTCTGCCAACTAATCCCTAACAGAATGTGGGCAATTTACTGACCTTCTCAGAACCAAACCCCAGTACCCCATGTATAAAATGTTAACCCGTACCTAGAAGAATTATCCCAAGAAATAAGTGTAAACCACCTCGTGAAGTACCTGGCACAAATCATGAAATGTCATTTCCCTATCCCTTAACAATTGATGATCTCTTTGGCAATCAGACAACTGGTCATATCATTTTCAGGGATATAATGAGTGAAAGAAATGTGCAATATTACAGGAATGATAAGAAAAGAATTTCTATTATCTAGCAGGGCATAAAGCCAGGGAAAATCTTATCCTAACTGGGGTCTGATTACTTTTTGGAGGTAGAAAGATTATCTGGGCAAAAGCCTCCTTTAGAACGCAGGGTCAATATCATATTAAAACTTCTGGACTATATCACTGTTTAAACATATAGTTAAATGTACCTGCCCATAGTTTACAGGTAACAGAACCGTGTTCATATGCAGCGTCCTGCTTCCACTACTATCTTGATTTATTTCTCTCTTGAAGCAGGAAGTGCTATTGCCTAGAGGGATTTTTTTGTTTAGTATTCTTCAAGTTAATGTTCCTAAAATATGTTGTTACACGCTCTCTACTTTCATGGTAAAGCAGAACTATATTGAAATGCTTGTTATCAAACTTCACGCATGATTTTAACCTCCAGACATGAAAAGAATAAAAATTCAAATCATTTCTTCACCGTGGAAACCCCCACTTTTTAAACAATGAAGTGGCAGGCTGAGGTTACTGCTCTAGAAATGATTGGCACCTGATAGCCCGAGCAGAACAAGAAAGCTATTCATTAGCCAGTAACAAAATATACAATGTGTGATGTATTTGCTGGTATAAACTTCTTAGTGCTCCCCATGACTAAGGTGGAGCAAGGAAGTTCCCCTTTCAGAGAACTGGTTTGGAAGAGAGAAGGGATTATTTTCTTTTTTATTGAAATATGTCATGGATTTGATGAAAGTTATGTGTGATGCTTAACTATTTGCAGACCAAACTAATTTGATTTTTCCATTGTAACCAGGAATATAGAAACAATGAGCAGATATTTAGATATATACCTATATAGATTACACCCATATATTAATGGTAATAGTAATGGAATAAATGGAAGAATGGGAGATATAAGAAAAAATAACTAAGAGACAGATGGGTACAAAGGAGAAAAAGAAGATATTAAATGTAGAGAAAGAGGAACACAAAAATAATAGAGAGAGAGAGAGAACTCTAAAATATAAATAGAAGGCTGGGCACAGTGGCTCACACCTGTAATTCCAGCACTTTGGAAGGCCGAGGCGGGAGGATTGCTTGAGCCCAGGAGTTCGAGACCAGCCTGGTGAACATGGCAAAAGCATATATATACAAAAAATACAAAAATTAACTGGGTGTAATAGTGCACATCTGTGGTCCCAGCGACCTGGGAAGCTGAGTTGGGAGGATCATTTGAGCCCAGCAAGCAGAGGTTGCAGTGAGCCAAGATGGTGCCATTGCACTCCATCCTGGGTGACAGAGCCAGATCCAGTCTCGAAAACTAAAATAAAATATAAGTAGGAAACACAGTGCTAACGAATGTGAACTCGACACCTAGGTCTTGGAGTAAGTATAGGAAAGGAGTCGTTTATTTGTCTGCCTTCTTTACTTGCCAAGTCAACCAGTTCACCACTGTATCACTCAAGCTCAGCACAGAGCCAATAAACTCTTGTTCCATAATCGAGTGAGGTTGAAGAATCATCACAGAACTACTGAATGTTAGTTACAAAGATCTTGAAAGGTACACTCTCTTCAAAGCCATTGCTCAGCCTATCTGGGTTCTTTCTAATAACAAACAATACACTTCTCAAGGCAGTTGGAGATAGATAGCTTTCTTCTAATAGGATAAAAACCTCCTGCCTCTACGTACCAGTGTAGACCTTGGAAGTGTACCTGGCACATCTAACTTCTCTTCTGCAGGACAGGCCAGCAGAAGCCAGCTTTGCATGGCCTTCAAGATCACCTCAAAACCCCACTGGTTCCTCACACCACAGTTTCCAGTGCTCTCGTCTTTATGACCCCATCCTCTGAGAGCATTTTCCTGCTCTTCTTTTCTCCTCTTCAAAGTATGGCTCCTTCTCTTGGTGCAGTCGGAACAACACAGAGGAAAGGGACCATGACGGACCTCGTTCTAGAGACTGCAAGTGTAATACCGTACCTTCAATTCCAATGACTTTTCTCTGGGTGGCCACATGGTAATAAGAAGAGCTCACCACTGAAAAGCACTTTGCAGTTTACATGCCTCACACTGAAAAACAGTTTTCATCTTCAAAAATTTCATCTGGGAAATTTTTGAAATAGGACAAGGATGTTTGTCTTTAATCAAACAAACTTCATCTACCAACTCTCCCTCCCACCCAGGGATATTCCCAAGTGCCTTTCCTTCAGCTTCCACACTTAGCAAAGCTGATTCATCCATACTTGCCAACATACTGGAAGCTTCTGCATTAACGTCCCTTCTCAACAATCCCCCTCCAAACTTTTTCCCAACCAAGCTCTTATTCCTCCTGTCCAGTGTTTTGGTTAAGGAGACAAGTGCTAAGCCAGGTTATGTCATTATTCAGGGGCATGAATCCAGACAATTGATTTGACCCTCCTTCCCTCACCTGTAAAATGAGGATAATAAAAATGCTGACCTTCTTGAGTCCCTGAGAGATATAGCAACAAGTACAAACCCCTCGAATGGGACCAGGGACCCAGTAAGTCCTCAGGAAGCATTAGTTAGTATCACCATGCTTGCCTGGGTCTGCCTCCTGAGGGGGCATCCCTGTTGCAAGTCTGACGAAGGGGTTGAAAAATCCTGCTTCAATTCTGATGTGCTCTGGAGAACCACTGGCTGGCAAATTTCCATCACATTTTCCAAACATAATTTTAAAAAGTCGGCTCCCAAACAGTAGTCAATGGTGTGCTATCTGTCTAGGATGAGGTTTCTCCTGCCAGGCTTCTCTTCTCTGGCCTCAGATGTTCAGCCCTAAGCTCCCTGGGGGCCAGCCCTAAGGAGAGTGGCTGGGACTCCTGGCTCTTTTCCTTGCTAATGAAGCAAATCACCAGCCAGAGCAGCTTTCATCTTTACGGAGAATGAGAAAAAGCAGAAGAAATGGCTGAAACCATGGGGTTCCTTCCTCATCTTTACTCAGAATATTTTAGATTGAGTGAAATAGCTTTAAGAAAGTTGTTTCTATTTCTGTCAACGTATGCATGTGCAAACAGATTTTTAACAATAACTGATAAAAATGAAATCCAGGAAGAAGTAGGATATTGTCACTTCATTTCACACTGCACCAAATATACATGTGCAAATTGACAAGCTTGTATAAAGAAACAGAAAATAAACCCAAGTAAGGTAAAATATCTGAATTCCTTAATATAGTCCCTTTAAAATTTTATATATCAACAGAAATTTACCTCCTGGGCTTTCTTAAGATGAGTTTTTCATTATACCAAAATTGTTCTTCCCATATTTATGGTGTTGGAATATTCTTTCTTTAATGAAATGATGGCACATTTGCTTTTTCATTGGTTTTTAATGACTTTGCTTTGATAAAGAACCTGCAGCTGTATGGTAGTTAACCTCCCTCTGCCGTGCATCCCCCACGACTTTTTAAAAACCAATCTGTGAAATCCCATAGTCTTGCAAACAGGTGGTCTCTGCATATCACTTTTCAAAGTGCTTAACCAATGTACAAACACCTGAACCCCACGCAGATCTACAGAATGAGTATCTCCAAAATATTTTCTTTAAACAAGTGCCCCAGATGCATACTGAAATTTGACACCCAAACTGGAGGTATTGTGTTTTTAAGAGGAAAGTTTCTTTTCTCAAATGGATCTATAACTAGTGACACAACATAATGAAAGGAAGGATGAAGGATAAGCTATGTCAAGTATTTTGGTGAAGTGGGATTGAGTGAACTTGAAAAGTACTCTTTTAGAGTAATGAGAACAAAGCAGGGAAGAGGATGTTGGCTGGCTGGCTGGCTGGCTGGATGGATGGATGGATGATGATGGTAGAGTAATTGATAGAGCAAAGAAAAGGAATGTAAACAAGAATAGAAAGAATTGGGAAGAGGAAGAGAGTTAGGTGAAGAGGAAGAGAAATATAAGAGAGTATGTAGATAGTGCCAAGGAAAGAATGCTGAGAGTTACTCTACAAATAGAAATAGTGATTACGTTCTCCGTTTTCTTTTCTGAAAATGAACAGAAAAGTTCCGCTTTCCAAGTTTAGCATTGTCTGTATCTATGGGGTAGACAAAGAAATAGAAAAAGGAAAAAATGTGTTAGATGACGTATTAGTTTCCTATTGTCACTGTAACACTTTACCACATCTTAGTGGCTTAAAACACAAATTTATTCTTTTATAGTTTTGGAAGTGAGAAGTCCTACCATCTGGGCAGCCTTCCTGTGCACTTCTCTTGAAGCTCTGAGACCCAGTCTCCCTGCATCTTTGGGTTCTACCTTCTCATGACTCCCAAGATTGCCCTGGAGATAGAGTTGCCAGATTTAGCAAATAAAATACAGGACACCCCAGTAGCTTTGAATTTCAATTAGACAGCACATGGTTTTTTTGTTTGTTTGTTTTTAAGTGGGCTCCAAATACTGCCTGGGACATAATAACACTTAAAAAAATATTGTTTATCCGAAATTTGAAGTTAATGAGGCATCCTCTATTTTATTTTATCTGGCAGCATTCCTTAGGGATGAGACCCATTCCAACCAGCCAGATGGGGAAAAGATCATGAGTAATCATGCTCCAGGGAGTATTTATGGTCCTGGCCAGGATGCATTTGCTCATCAAGAATCAATTTCTTCCCACTCTGGCCAGGTTTCTCTCACATCCCTTCACCAGCCACGCCTGTTTCTTCTCATCTTTAAAATGCTAATCTGATCATATCGCCACTCATTTTATCATCCTCCCAAACTCCTCAATGTGTCCTGGGAGTCCCTGCCCCTAACCTAACTCAGCAGCCTCATTCACTCCTCACTCCTCTCTTGCCCAACTCCTGCCACCCTGTCTTTCTTCCATCCCTCATAGAAATTGCAGAGGAAAAAGGGTCAAACTCTAAAATACCTGAAGAGATTTATTCTGAGCCAAATATGAAGGACCAATGGTCGCTGACACAGCACTCAGAAGATCCTGAAAATTTGTGCCCAAGGTGGTCGAGGCACATCCTAGTTGTACAGATTCTAGGGAGACAGGAGACATGAATCAAACATGTAAGATGTACATTGATTCAGTCTAGAAAGCTGTGATAACGAAGCAGTGAGGCTTCCAGGTTACAGGTAAATTTAAAATTTTTCTGAATGGCAATTGGTTGAAAGAGTTATTATCTAAAGACTTGGAATCGATAGAAAACAGTATCTGGTTTAGGACGTTAAGGGGTTGTGGAGATCGAAGTTTTATCTCACAGATGAAGCCTCCAAATAGTAGGCTTCCAAGAGAATAGACTGTAGATGTTTCTTACCAGACTTTAAAGTCTGTGTTGATGTTAATGCAGGTTGGCTTTTCCCAAATTCCAAAAGGAAGGCGTGTCCAATCCTCCCTTCCCATCATGGCCTGAACCAACTTTGGAATGTCCTTGGCTGACAAGAGGGGTCCATTCATATGGTTGGGAAGGCCTTGAAATCTTATTTTCGGTTTACAAACTCTTTGAGCCAAAATGGAGTTCATCTGTGCCTCAATAATTGCTCAGAGAGGGAGGTCATAACTGAAATGAGCTGATTATCACTTAAATTAACACCCAGGGCCCTAACAGGAGAAGGTCCGAAAGCAAGTCTTCTGAAGTCCAATCCCTGATTCCTTTTCCTCTGTCTATGGATTCTGAGTCCAGGGTCTTTAACTGGCTTGAATAATTTTTGTTAACATCTCCAAAAAAGTAAAAGAGAAACTGAATATAGAAAATAGTTCAAAAATATAAATTCATTTAAGGGAGGGTGGTTTTTAGGCTTCCGTTCAAGAAAAATAGTGTGACCCAGTTTTCAACTAGGTCAAGATGTGGTAGACAGAGTTAAATCACGAGAGGCCCAAATTACCCCAGAGCAGAGGAAGATTTTTGTGAAGTCACTTCCTTGCTGCTGCTTTTGCTGGAGTGAAACTTGCCTTTCCAGTCCAGTGAGTATGGTACCCTGAGGGGGCGAGGGAAAATGAACTCATAACTTTAACAGTCCTCTTCTTGCATTTTCCAATCTTCCTTCCAACGCTTACCAGGCTCACCGTTCCTTTCTGCAATAGTTGGGTTTTCCCTATTTTAATGAGTTGGAATGACCCCAAAGGGCTTTGTGGCGTTCTTCATCTCTTCCTTCCCCCCCTTTTTTTTATTCTTAGCAGAGTAAGAGGGAAAGAGACTTGTAAGTTAGAAAACCTAACAGTGTTTATTTTTCTTCTTCTTTATTTTCTCTGGCATCATAACTCTTAAATATTATTTGGTTGTTTCCCTTAAGTATTTACCTTAGCTTCTTTAAATGATCACACTATTAAGATTCCTCTTATGCCATTTTTGTTTCTCTTATAAAGGTTTTTCCCATCACTTGGTTTTGTTGATCTTTGAAATCTGAGCTCTTTTGATTTCCTGTAGATGTTTGCTCTTTTAAGAAAGAGAAATAAAGATAAGCCACATTTTATTTTTGCCCCGTGAACTTCTAATTTTCATGTACCTGTTAAACATTTCTGATCATTTCTATTTTTTTGCTAAAACTTTTTTACTTTTCTTTCATTTATCTCTACCCATTTTCAGCAAAGAGAGATCTTAACACAGCTTCCAAAGTAATCTTTGCTTATTTCTTTTCTTTCGCACTGCAATTCTTCCATATACTTTTATCTTTTCATGTCTTTAATCTCTTTTCTGTTCCCCTCCCGACTCATTCCCTTCTCTCTCTTTCCCTTTGTATCTGTTTTCTCAAGTTTTCCTTAGTTTTCTCTTATTTTCTTTACATCTTCCTTGGTTTTTTATCAGTTTGTATTTCCTCGTTTTAAGGGAGAAGAGGGGATATCTTATCTTCCTCTTTTTACTTCATAACAAAAATGTTCTCTCTTCCAAAACGTCTCTAGTTTATCTTCCAAACACAAACAGGACATATTCTGGCCTCTGCCTGCCTTGGGGACCCCATTTCTTAAACCCTCACACCCCCTGGAGTGCTGGAGTAGAGGGAAAAGTTGCAGTGGGAAAAGGGTGAAATAAACAAAGAAGACTTTAGCGTGAGTCTTGCCTCCGCCTGGAAAGCTCTTTCCTTCTCTGCTAATTTCCTGCTTTCCCTCCAAGACTTATCCACAGAGTGAGAACTTATTCTTACCTCCCTAGTCCTGTTGGCCAAATCTCATTTAACCTCATTATCACTCTAAATTCAAGGTGGGATTGCAAATTTGATCTTTAAAATTTTTTTTTCAGTTATAGCATTTATAGAGGATGCGTAAAATAAATGTACAGTATATTGAATAGTTACTTTTTGAAAATTTGTGAACCTGTATCCAAATCAGGACTCCTGAAACCTCATGTGTCTTGTTTCAGCCACATCCTGCTCACATGCTCCTGGAAAAGAAAAAAAAAAAAACTACTGTCCTTGCCCTTTGGTAATCCCTTCTTCATCATCACTTCTTTCTTTATAATTTCACTACATTTGTATGCATGTTTAAAAATAGAGTTTAATTTTTCCTGGTGTTGAATTTTATAGAAATAGGATCATCTTGTGGGTGTTCTCTCTTGTTGCCTTCCTTACACCCAATGCCATGTTTAAGATTCCAGGACGTTATTGCATTCAGCTGTCGTTTATTTTCTCTTCTGTCTAGATTTCCATGGCGTGTGATATCCCATGATTTATTTATTCATTCTAAAGTTGATGGCCCAGTTTGGAGCTACAATAAACAATGCTTCTGAAAACATTCTTGAACAAGAATCCTGGCACAGGTATGCATGCATTACTCAAGGGCATGTATGAGAAAGAATTGCTGACTCAGAGTATACACGTGTTCAGCTTTAGTAGAAAATGCCACACTGGGCCAGGCACCGTGGCTCACACCTGTAATCCCAGCACTTTGGAGAGCCAAAATGAGAGGATAGCTTCAGCCCAGGAGTTTGAGACCAGCCTAGTCAACATAGTGAGATCCTGTCTCTAAAAATAATAAAAATTTAAAAATTAGCCAGGTGTGGTGGTGTGTACCTATAGCCCCAGCTACTTGGGAGGCTGAGGTGGGAAGATCGATTGAACTTAAGAGTCTGAGGCTTCGGTGAGCTATGATCACACTGCTGGACTCCAGCCTGGGCAATAGAGTGAGACTCCACCATGAAAACACATTTTTTAAGACAAACTGTTTTCCAATGGGGTTACAACAGTTTTCTTTCTTACCAGCAGTGTATGGGAATTCCCTTTGCTCCATAACCTTACCAAAACCCTTGCTCAACTGATGGGCAGTAATGGTACTTTCTGTCTCTATATGCCTAGAGCTACCAAATTGACTGGCATGTAGAAGATGCTCTCATTCATTTGTTATTTTATAAAACTCTCTTACGTTAATGGATCATTATAGACTTATTCCATGTCTAAAAGTTTCCAAGGATCCATCTTTGGGGGATTTATGGTCAAGTGCATGTGAACAACACCAACTCTGGAAATTTATTATTTATTTATTTATTTATTTATTTATTTTTGAGGCAGAGTTTCACTCTTGTGGCCCAGGCTTGAATGCAATCTTGGCTCACTGCAACCTCTGCCTCCCAGGTTCAAGCAATTCTCCTGCCTCAGTCTACTGAGTAGCTGGGATTACAGGCACCCACCACCACACTCAGCTAATTTTTTGTAGTTTTAGTAGAAAAGGGGTTTCACCATGTTGGCCAGGCTGGTTTCAAACTCCTGACCGCAGGTGATCCACCCACCTCGGCCTCCCAAAGTGCTAGGATTACGGGCATGAGCCACTGTGCCCGGCCTTGGAAATTTATTTTACATTAAACTGTAAGAGATTTGCTCCACTAGTACTGCTGGTATATAGCAGAAGTTTATACTAACCTTCTTACAGAGCAGGGTGAGGCAGGCTGCAGTGCATCACACGGCCAATGACTTAGGCCCTTAGACAAAGGATAGAGAGCGCCCACTGGGGCTGCATATCCTTGAGCCCAGGAGAAGCATTTCTAACTCCACTGCACAAGTTCTGAATTCAAAAGACTTGAGAGTCCCACGGATTTTTGTGGAGTTCTACTAACTATGGGGAGAGTGCAAGCAGGATAGTATATTGCTATGCTTCTCCCCCGCCCCCCCCCTTTTTTTTTTTTACAGGAGTACAGTGACGCAATCATGGCTCACAACTACCTCTACCTCCACCTCCGGGGCTCAAGCAGTTGTCCTGCCTCAGCATCCCAAGTAGCTGGGACTACAGGTGCATGCCACCACATCAACTAATTTTTGTATTTTTTTTTTTTTTTTTTTTGTAGAGACCTGGTTTCACCATGTTTCCAACGCTGGTCCTAAACTTCTGAACTCAAGCAATCAGCCCACCTCAGCCTCCCAAAGTGCTGGGATTACAGGTGTAAGTCACTATGCCTGGCCTATATAGCTACGTTTCTCATGGAACATATCCTTAAACTCTCAACTCTAAGAAATAAATAGATGCCCAGTAAATTTTGCAAAATTACAAGTCTTTATGTATGGATTTGTATTAAAAGATGTCAAAGAAGGCACATGTGGACACACCTAGCACTGTGTCTTCATTTTTTTCTGGAGATCACTTACTAGGAATGAGATAAAGTGAAGGTCTTCATGCACAGAAAGCTGAAACTTATAAACACATGTTCCAGGATTTATTTTTAAATGTCAGTGAAGTTTTGCTAATAAAAATTTCCCCACCTACAAGTGAATGTTTCCCTTAATTCAAATGTTTAATTGAGTGTATGAGGTAATGCTCTACAATTTTTTTAATGCCATTTGGTTATGATCTCTGTGTTAAGGTGATTTAAAATTGTCATCATTATGTCTCTTCCACCTTTAAAACTTTCTACTTTAAACAATGTACATTTGAAAGGGTTCTTCAAACAGAACACAGATCTATTAGAGAAATTATTTTCCTTTATAAAGAATTTTTAACAAGTTGATAAGAGAAGAGAATATTAGTCACTAGAAAAGTCGTATAAACTGTTGTTATACTTCAAAAAACAATGTTTGAGACATAGTAAGGAAAGAACTGCTAGGACTTCATCCCCAGTTAACAGTCTCTACTAACACCATCAAGTTATTTCCTAAATGATGAATAAATCCTTATTAGAGATTATAGTCATCAATCAATAGAACAAAAAAAGATTAAAACTTTATTCAAAATGATTGGATTTTAGGGCCAGGCACAGTGGCTCACGCCTTTAATCCCAGCACTTTGGGAGGCTGAGGCAGGTAGATCACTTGAGCTCAGGAGTTCAAGACGAGCCTGACCAACATGGTGAAACTCCAACTTTACTGAAAACACAAAAAAATAAAAATTAGTTGGGCATGGGCATGGTTGCATGTGCCTGTAGTCCCAGCTACTCAGGAGGCTGAGGCAGCAGAACTGCTTGAACCTGGGAGGCAGAGGTTGCAGTTAGTTGAGATCATGCCACTGCAATCCAGCCTGGGTGACAGAGTGAGACTCCATCTCAAAAAAGAAAAAGAATCTCCTTTGGTTGGGCATAGTGGCTCACACCTGTAATCCCAACATTTTTGGGAGGCTAAGCCAAGTGGATTGTTTGAGGCCAGGCAGACTGGACAACATAGGGAGATACTGTATCTACAAAAAATAAAAACGTTAGCCACCAGGTGTGGTGGTGTGTAGCTGTGTTTCCAGCTATTCAGGAGGCTAAGGTAGGAGGATTGCTTGAGTCCAGGTGGTCAAGATGCAGTGAGCCATGATCACATCACCACACTCCAGCCTGGGAGACAGAGCAAACCCTGACTCAAAAAAAAAGGTCACGTTTGCCCTCCTGGTCAGCCATGTTGTTTCTTTGAAGTCAGAAATAAAGGACTTTTTGCAAGAAGAGGTTGTCATCAGCAAAGGGAGAAAGCACATAATCAAATGACAGGGACTTTGTTGAGTAGAAAGAGCACTGGGCTGGGGCTCTGAAGTTTCCCATGCTGCGCCCTTCTTGGTGTATACTTGAACAAGATCCCTAACCATCAATTTCTTCACTTATAAAGTTAGATAAATTAGATAATATCCAAAATCACATGTAAGCTTTAGTTTATGTGATTGATTGATACTAAGGAGCAGAAGTAATGAGAAAGTAAAACTTTTCTTTTAATCAGAGAAATATCACAATGTAACCTCCCTATGGGTTCTTCTTACCCAGATAGAACCAATTTATCAAGACAGGGAAATTGCAATAGGGAGTTTAAAACACACAGAGCCAGCTAAACAGGATACCAGAGTTTTGTTCTTAGTAAGTTCAGCCTCCCTGAAAATTCAGAGGCCAAGATTTTTTTTTTTTTTTTTTTTTTTAAGACAGGGTCTTGCTCTGTCTCCCAGGCTGGAGTCCAGTGGCATGATCATGGCTCACTGCAACCTCAACCTTCTGGGCTCAAGCAATCCTCCCAATCCAGCCTCCCAAGTAGCTGGGACTACAGGTGCATACCACCACGCCTGGCTAATTTTTTTATTTTTTGTAGAGATGGAGTTTCACCATGTTGCCCAGGCTTATCTCGAACTCCTGAGCTCAAGTGATCCGCTCCCTCTTTGTCCTCCCAAAGTGTTAGGATTACAGGCATGCTCCACCACACATGAACCAGAGGCTGGGATATTGTATAGATAGTTTGGCAAGCAGAGGCTAGGGAATGGGAAATGCTGACTGGTTGAGCCAGGGATGAAATCATAGGAAACTGTCCTCTTGCTTTGATTCAGTTCTTGCATTGGAGGGACAAGACCAGATGAGCCAGGGGGAAGAAGACCAGATGAGCCAGTTTACCATTCTGGGTGGCACCAGCTGGTTGATCATAATGCAGTCATAAAAATACTTTGAATACCAATTTTCTTAGGTCTTACAATAGCAATGTTATCTATAGGAGCAATTGAGGTTAGGAATCCGGTGGCCTCTGGCTGCATGACTCCTAATTTCTAAACTTGTGGCTAATTTATTAGGTTTACAAAGGCAGTCTGGTCCCCAAGCAAGAAAGGGCTTTGTTTTGAGGAAGGACTATTATCATCTTGTTTTAAAGTTAAACTATCAACTAAATTCCTCCTATAGTTAGCTCAGCCTATGCCCAGAAATGAACAAGGGCAGCTTAGAGGTTAAAGGTAAGGAGTCAGTTAGGTCAGATCTTTTTCACTGTCATAATCTTCCTCACTGTCATAATTTTTACAAAGATGGTTTCAATGATGTTGAAACCATATTTTTCTCATCATCATAATTTTTGCAAAGATGGTTTCAATAATGTTTTACATATTTAAGAAATTAAACAAAAAACCCACCACACATTTACCAAGATGGCTTTAAAATTTTTAAAAACAACAGTGCTAAATGTTGGCAAGTACGTGGAGCAACTAGAACTCCTATGTATGGTTGGTGGGAGTTTGAAATGTTATAACCATTTAAAAATAAGGTCTACCATTTTCTTATAAAACTAAACATATATTTACCCTCTGATCCAGCAATCTCACTTCTAATGGACCCAAAAGAAATGAAAATATATGTCTACAAAAAGATTTGTACAAAAGCATTAAAACAAAGATGAAATTCTAAGCCTCCTGTCTGACTAAAATGGACCCTCTCCCCTCATTGGCCAAGGGGATCCTAAAGAAAACTTAAAAACTATTTCGGGCTATGAGGGGAAGGGAGGTCAAATGTGCCTCATTATACCCCATCTTGTTGAGGTTTAAAGGCTGACAAAACAGACTCTTTGTAGCAATAAGACACTTTACTCCAGCTTCCTCCTGATACAGTGTCACATGAACGATAGCAGGCCCTGAAGGAAATCAAAGTATTTCATCCCAAAATATATTTATTTTGACATATATTGAAATGGTCCTGCAAAGCCATCTCTTATGGGGAAAATTTGCATTTTGTAGAGAACTCCTTTCCCTTTCCAGGTCTTTTCTGGATTCAGGAGAGGCTTAACTAAGAGGCTGACATCTTTTAAGGTCTAATAAGAGGCATTTATCATCTATTCTCTCTGAAGCCTGCTCTCTGGAGGCTTCATCTACAGAACAAGAACCATAGCTTCTCCCTTATCTGAACTCAAGCATTTCTTTCTGCTAACTTCGACTCTTTAGGCAAAGCTTAACCTTTTCAACCAATTGTCACTTAGAAAATTGTTGACTCCACCTTTGACCTACAGCCACCCTCTTCAAGACATCCCACCTTTCTGGACTAAACCAATGTATATCTTACATGTACTGATTTATGTCTTTGCCTGTAACTTCTGTCTCCCTAAGAGGTATAAAACCAAGCTGTAACACAACATGTTCTTAGGACCTCTTGAGGCTGTGTCCTGACCCATGGTCATATATACTGGGCTTAGAATAAACCTCTTCAAATATTTTACATAGTTCAGCTTTTTTTTTTTTTTTTTTTTTTTTTGAGACAGAATTTTGCTCTTGTTGCCCAGACTGGAGTGCAATGGCGTGATCTCAGCTCACTGCAACCTCCACCTCCCAAGTTCAAGTGATTCTCCTGCCTCAGCCTCCCAAATAGCTGGGATTACAGGCATGAGCCACAGTACCTGACTCAGATGACTCTTCAAAAAGTCAAAGTGGGTTGGGCACGGTAGCTTGCACCTGTAAGTTCCAGCACTTTGGGAGGCCGAGGCAGGCAAATCACTTGAGGTTAGGAGTTTGAGATCAACCTGGCCAACATGATGAAACCCCGTCTCTACCAAAAATACAAAAATTAACCAGGTGTGGTGGTGCTGTAATCCCAGCTACTTGAGAGGCTGAGGCGAAGAATGGCTTATACCTGTGAGACGGAGGCTGCAGTGAGCTGAGATCATGCCACTGCACTCCAGCTTGGATGACAGATCACAGTTTGGTCTCAAAAAAAAGTCAACTTTTTTTTTTAAGATAACTAGAGAAATCTGGTGACATTTCTAGATTTAAAGAGGTATAACTGGCGAGGCATGGTGGCTCATGCCTGCAATCCCAGCACTTTGAGAGGCAGAGGAGGGAGGATTGCTTGAGCCCAGGAGTTCATGACCAGCCTGGGCAACAAACTCCTCTGGGTTTCGTTTCTTGATAACGAAAGCCCATCTCTACAAAATAATTAATTAATTAATCAATTGATTAAATTTAGAAAGGTAAAACTAGCAAGTGAAATGTGTAAATCTTTATTGGAACCTAATTTGGAAGGGAAAAGAACAGCCAAAAAGACATGTGGAACACAATTCAGGGAATTCTAATTTGGATTGGACACTAGATATATTAGATAATGATTGTTAATTTTATTCAGTGTGATATTGACGCTGATAATAGAGGAGAATTTCTTTAGGAGACTCATGCTAAATCTTTAAAGGTAAGATTGCATTGTGTCTGCCACTTACTTTGAATTCTTCAACCAAAAAATTCAGACAGAGAGAGACTGAGCAAGAGCGAGAGAACAACGTGGTGAAACTAGTGGGTGGGTACCTGGTGCTCATCGTACTAGCCTTTCAATTTATTTGTATGTTTGAAAATCTTTTATAATATAATGTTTTAACAAACAGGAAAGTAATGAATAAGATCATCTTTTAAACTCATAACAGAGAGTGTGTTTTGAAAACAGGCCAGTATCAAATCAAAATGAATTTAAAATAAAATTATTAAAGGTTTGAATAAAGTAAACAAAACCATGGTTCCGTTCACCATGAGTAACACAAGGGTATCTGGCTTCTAGTACTGGTCTTTTCTAATCTATCCTATACCTTGCTGCCAAAATTAGTTTTTGTTTTTCTTTTTTAAAAAAGACCTGATTATATTATTCTTCATTTGGTGGTTTAGGATCAAATGCTAGCTTCCTTTGAAAGACTCCTGACATACTCCTATTCACATTCCCACAACAGTCAAACAAATGACTTGCTCTTCTTCATAAAAATGCCTTTTTTTTTTTTTTTTTGGGACAGAGTATTGCTCTGTTATCCAGGCTGGAGTGCAGTGGCACAATCTCTGCTCACTGCAACCTCTACCTCCCTGGTTCAAGCAATTCTTCTTCCTCAGCCTCCCCAATAGCTGGTATTACAGGTGCCCACCACCATACCTGGCTAATTTTTATGTTTTTAGTAGAGATGGGGTTTCACCATGTTGGCCAGGCTGATCTCAAACTCCTGACCTCAGGTGATCTGTCCACCTTGACCTCCTAAAGTGCTAGGATTACAGGCATGAGCCACCATGCCCAGCCCATGAAAATGTCCTTTATATCAAAGCTTTCTTTGTTCTCTCAGTGATGAATACCATAGATTGGCTCACTCAACTTCCAATCAGCCATTTTTTTAACTAGGGAGGTTAGAAAGTTAAAACCAATGTTTTTGAAAACTGCTAAAAGACTGGATGTGAATGGAGTCTGCCTATTAGAAGAACTAGTTCAAGATTTGGGATGCAGAAATGAGGCAGGGTTTTGTTTTTGTTTTTGTTTTTGAGTCTTGCTCTATCACCCAGGCTAGAGTGCCATGGCATGACCATGGCTCATGACAGCCTCAACCTTCCAGCCTTAAGTGATCTTCCCATCTCAACATCCCAAGAAGCTAGGACCACAGGCATACACCACCATGCCTGGCTAATTTTTTTTTAATTTTTTGTGACAAGGTCTTGCTCTGTTGCCTAGGCTGGAATGCAGTGACACGATCTCGGCTCACTGCAATCTCCACCTCCCAGGCTCAAGCAATCCTCCCTTCTCAGCCTCCCAAGTAGCTGGGACTACAGGTGTATGCCACCGTACCCAGCTAATTTTTTTAGTTTATGTAGAGATGGGTTTTCACCATATTTCCCAGGCTGGTCTCAAACTTCTGAGCTCAAGTGATCCACTTGCCTTGACTTCCCAAAGTGCTGGGATTACAGGCATGAACCACTGTACCCAGACTAAATTAAAAATTTTTTTTTGTAGAGACAGGGTCTTCCTACGTTGTCCAGGCTGGTCTTGAACTCCTGGCCTCAAGTTATCCCCCAAGCCTCTCCCTCTCAAAGTGCTAGCATTACAGGCATGAGCCACTATGCCAGGCTAGGGTCATCTTTACATCTATTTTTTCTGGTCTTTACTATCTGGCAAATTCATAGATCAAGAAGTGTTTCTGCTAGTATTCCATATCCTTCACCAACTTCAAGGGTAACAAGCTGTTGGGGCTTCTTGATGAGGCTTTCTAGTCCCTGGATTGTAGCTTTGGGGGTCCAGTCTCTAGTTTCTTAGTAGTCTGGGTGTGGGCAAAGTGGTGGTCACAGTGCCAGCACAGCAGTTGGTGACTCTAATAAATATTCTTAATTCCAGCATACCTCTCATGGTGGGTCACTTATTTCTGTTTCTAGAATTATTCCTAGAGGACCAATTATGAACCAATTCTTTCAGCCCTTCCAGTAATTTTATATGACCAGCTTTCCAGTATTAAATCCCTTCATGATTAAATTACCTGCGGTGATTTTCATTTTCCACACTGAACTCTGATAGAGCTCTATGAATCTAAGAAATAAATATCTTTTAAAAATAATATTTTAGGCTAGGCATTGTGGCTCACGCCTGTAATCCCAGCACTTTGGGAGGCCACAGCAGGCAGAACATCTCAAGTCAGGAGTTCAAAACTAGCCTGGCCAACAAATCGAAACCGCATCTCTACTAAAAATATATTAATTAGTTATCCCCCTGCCTCACCCTCTCAAAGTGCTGGGGTTGCCTGTAATCCCTGCCTCACCCTCTCAAAGTGGTGATGGGTGCCTGTAATCAGCTACTCAGGAGGCTGAGGCAGGAGAATCTCTTGAACCCGGGAGGTGGAGGTTTCAGTGAGCCGAGATCATGCCATTGCACTCCAACCAGGGCGACAAGAGAGAAACTCCATCTCGAAAAATAATAACAATAGTAATAATAATATTTTGAAATGATAGGAACTTACACTTGGGCAAGGATTCCAAAATCTGGAACATCAAACCCCCTTAGACACTTGGAAAAAAAAATAGATTACCTGACTCCACCCCAGACATATAAGATAAGAATCTCTCAAGGTGGAGCCTGGAATACATTTTTAAAACCCCAGGTGATAATGATGCAACGTGCCTAGCACGGAAGTGAATGGACTCTTACATAAGCTTAAAGGTGTCAAGTCTCATAGACGTCATGAAACCCAGTCTGATGCAAGACTCTCAAGGCTAACATTTTGTTATTTCCCAACTTTCCTCTCCTACAGATTACAAATTGTTATCTGTAGTAATTTATCAGCCTGGCAGCGACTGTCTATTAAGGAAAGCTACCTTTGCAGAAAAAAAGGAAATTACTTCTTCCAAAACTACACGACAAAGTAAATTCACAGGTCAAATTGTGACTTTAAAATCCACATTTTGCTTTACAAAATATATAATGAATTTATAGTAATATGTGATAGAAAACTAAGCTCTTTAAAGATATTTTTAATCGCTCAAAACACATTCCAGATATTATTAATATACTAAAACAGGATCTCAAAGTAGTGTATCACAGAAATATGGTGTTACAGGATTAGAAGCAAACATCAAGATAATTATTTACAACAGAGACCCCTAGTAGAAGGTATAGTCCAAAAATAAAGACATTGGGTTGGGCGAGGTGGCTCATGCCTGTAATCCCAACAGTTTGGGAGGCTGAGGTGGATGGATTGCCTGAGGTCAGGAGTTCAAGACCAGCCTGGTCAACATGGTAAAACCCTAGCCCTACTAAAAAAACAAAAATTAGCTGGGCATGGTGATGGGCACCTCTAATCCCAGCTACTTGGGAGGCAGAGGGAGGAATCGCTTGAACCCAGAAAGTACAGGTTGAAGTGAGCTGAGATTGTACCACTGCACTCCAGCCTGGGTGTCAGAGTGAGACTCCTTCTAAAAGAAAGAAAGAAAGAAAGAAAAAGAAAGAAAGAAAGAAAGAAAGAAAGAAAGAAAGAAAGAAAGAAAGAAAGAAAGGAAGGAAGGAAGGAAGGAAGGAAGGAAGGAAGGAAGGAAGGAAGAAAGGAAGGAAGAAAGGAAAGAAAGAAAGAAAGAAAGAAAGAAAGAAAGAAAGAAAGAAAGAAAGAAAGAAAAAGAAAAGAAAAGAAAAGAAAAGACAGACATTGCAAAAAAGTGAACTCAGAGACCCTTCACCTTGATCTTTTACTCAGTTGCTGGTTGAAAACCAGCACCGTATTCAATGGGGCATTTGGGGCTCTTTTCAAATAAATGCCAATTTGTGTTCACTATCCTACAATTTTTCCTGAAATCTTACCTTGAGGTGTTTCCTAACCTAATCCCTTCTGCTGATCATGCACTAATGTGCAAACATTGGAAGAGCCAATCAAAGATGAACAAGAAAAGCAAAACAATGAAAAAGTAACAAAAATCTGTAATTTTGAAAGAGGCAAGTGATTATGGAAATGCATACAAGGCAGTTGAATCAGAAAGTGAAGGCAGAGGGGCAAAGTTTCCTCCATCACCTTTAAAAGCCTGAGAAATAATTGAGAATGAATGCCCATCCACTCCCAATATTCTGACTCTGACAAGAACTCTGAGGGCATGCTGCTTTCTGTTGGTTACAGAAGTGGACCACAGCTGTGCCCAAAATGCTTTCAATTCCTCACCTCTCTTCTAGGTGTCAATTACATTGAGTGCTTTGAAAATTGTAAGACTGAATGGCTAACAGTTAATTCAATATCAGAAATAGTCTGACCTGATTTTCAAGGTGGAGAATTTACATTAGTAAATAAATACACATGAGATGCATTTTAAACCCCATCTGGGTCTGTTCAGAAGCAAGTTCATGGTTAGTAACTTCATACAGACTCTTGAGTTGTTAAATAGAGCATCAAGATATCAGAGTTTACAATAAAAGGTAGACCCAATTCTCACTAGTCCTTATTGGCAATGATTGCCAATAAGGACTGGTGAGCTCATAGAAGAAAATAAAAACTTTCTTTTTTTTTCCAGACAGAGTCTCACTCTGTCACCCAGGCTGGAGTGCAGTGGCATAGTCTCGGCTCACTGGAACCTCTCTGCTTCCTGGGTTCAAGTGATTCTCCTGTTTCAGCCTCCCAAGTAGCTGGGATTATAGGCGCCTGCCACCGTGCCCAGCCAATTTTTGTACTTT
Source organism: Cacajao melanocephalus (assembly GCA_963573385.1). NCBI lineage: Eukaryota > Metazoa > Chordata > Mammalia > Primates > Pitheciidae > Cacajao > Cacajao melanocephalus. The sequence continues at coordinate 50,258 of CAUYLG010031808.1, read as the reverse complement.
TAGTAGAGACAAGGTTTCACCATCTTGGTCTGGCTGATCTCGAACTTCTGACCTTGTGATCCACCCACCTTGGCCTCCCAAAGTGCTGGGATTACAGGCGTGAGCCACTGCGCTTGGCCTGAAAAACTTAATTTAGCGATTTAAAATGCGTAATGAAAATCACACATATTTATTGTGTTGTATTTGTGCAAGTGACATCAAGATCATTAACTTATCAGATATTTACAAGGTTTCTAGCATGTGACAGGCACTCTGTCCAGCCTGGGATAGAGTGGTGAACAAAGTCTTTGTTTTCAGGAAGCTTACAATCTGGGCACGTTACGGTGTACCTGGAATGCTACCCATGGTCTGATGACCTCATTCTGTTCAGAATTCTTAAGGCGTGGGCTTTGCAGCCAAGTTGACCTTGGCTTGTTTCCCATCCTCACCTCTTGCTGAACATGTAAACCTGGATGCTTGTTCCACCTGCTATCTCTCCTCTCCTCCTGGTCCCCAGTGTGGACATGTCCATCAACACAGCACTGTGTTGGCATGGGAAATGACCTGGTCCCATGGTGTAGAGAGAGAAAGCTCACCCATGTCCGTCAGAAGAGGAAGGCTAGTTCTTGGAAGAAAATATTTTCCCTGCAAAATCCCTCTTAATCAACTTTCCAGCTTCAAAGATCCATCCAGTGAGGACTTCTTCAGGCTTATTCCAACCTTAACAGAGACAAGCAGGCCTGTTTCCTCTCTCATCAACTTTGACCAGAAAGCACAGTCACCTAACCATGAGAATCAGCCTGGCACTTATAGAAGTACAGATTCTTGGACTCTCTGCCTACTAAGTCAGAATCTTCAGGAATGTCTATTTTTAACAAGCAATACGGAGAAACACTATTTTGGAATCATAGCCCTGGACAAAATCTGATTAAGAGATGAAGGCAGGTGGCTTGCTAAACATAGAAAAATTTTTTCTCCCAAGGTGCTAATAGAAATGGTAGTCATCTAATTTCTTTTAATGCCACCAGGATTCGCCTAAAAAGACTTTTTTTTTTTTTAATTAAAGGATATGAAGAAAGAGAGATGACATGTGGTACCTTGTTAAAACTGTCCCTGGTACTTCAGTTTTCTCTGAGATTCAAACATTTCTGTCCTCTTAGATTCAAAAATATTTCTTTAGGCATCCTAGAATTTTACTAAGTCTAGATATTAGAACAAAATTTTATATAGCACTATTTTATTTTATATATGTATGTACGTATCCGTTTATTTTAAGATGGAGCTTCGCTCTTGTTGCCCAAGCTGGAGTACAATGGCATGATCTCAGCTCACTGTAGCCTTCACTTCCCAGGTTCAAGTGATTCTCCTGCCTCAGCCTCCTGAGTAGCTGGGATTATAGGCACCCCCCCACCATGCCCAGCTAATTTTTGTATTTTTAGTAGAAACAGGATTTCACCATGTTGATGAGAGTCGTCTCAAACTCCTGACCTCAGGTGATCCACCTACCTTGGCTTCCCAAACTGCTGGGATTACAGGCGTGGGCCACTGTGCCCTGCCAACATGTGTCTTCATGAACTTACATTACCATCGTGGGAGATGGTCTGGTCAAGACACCAGCCAAATAGATAACACTATTTTAAAGAGTTTTTCTGATCATGAAATTAATACATGTACATAGCATTGAATGTTTTAAAACACATATTAGAAGGAAAACAAAATTTGCTCATTATCTAAAGGCCTAGAATTATGAAAAATTATTCGGTTGATATTTCCATTTTTTTCCTACGTATATACAAATGTATTTTATGTATGCATATGTATTTAATATATATGTCTATACATATATATTTTGAAAATAGTTAAGTCATACAAATATTTAAGAAAATATTTAAGATCAAAAATAATACTGGTTTTTTTGCTTATAGATTTTCTCCGCATATATGTATATACATTCTGAACATGTCTGATTAGTATTTTAAATAATTAGAATTATTTAATCATAATTTCATTTATCTATTATTTACTGAACATCCTCTATGTGCAGACACTGTTTTATTTGCTAGGGACACAAGAATGAACATGAAGGAAAAGATATGAGGTTTTGTTTGTTTGTTTGTTTGTTTGTTTTTTGAGACAGAGTCTCACTTTGTCACCCAGGTTGGAGTGCAGCGGCTCAATCTCAGCTCACTGCAACCTCCCCCTCCCAGGTTCAAGCAATTCTCCTGCCTCAGCTTCCCAAGTACCTGGGACTACAGGTGTGTGCCACCACACCCAGATAATTTTTGTATTTTTAGTAGAGACAGGGTTTCACCATGTTGGCCAGGTTGGTGTCAAACTCCTGACTTCAAGTGATCCACCAGCTTTGGCCTCCCAAACTGCTGAGATTATAGGCGTGAGACACTGTGCCCTGCCCGCATGTGTCTTCATGAACTCACATTACCATTGTGGGAAATGGTCAAAAGGCCAGCCAACCAACCCATAAATAAATAAAATAATTACAGTTAGTGGAAGCATCAAGAAAGACGGCATTTGTGTGGCTGCTAGGTGACAAGAATGGTTCCACATATGAAATGACTTAATCCACATAACAATCTTACAGGACAAGAACTAGACTGACCCCTATTTTTCAAACGTGAAAATTGAGTAACAAACTGCTTACTCACACATCTGACTATTAACAAGGGGCTATGAAATAAATAACTGGAAAGACCAACTGAGGTCAGTTGTCCAGAGAAGTCTTCTCTGTGAAGACAACGTTTTTTAAAAGCTGCAATTTAGGGGATGAGAAAGACAGGAGTATAAAACCTAAGCTGTGTAAAACCATGAATAATGGATAATGAATAATGAATAATGGATATTCCTGTAACTATGCACAGAATCCTGCAGGAGTATCCGTTATAAGTTTCTGGATTGTGGAGAATTCTGAGTGTTTGGAGAAGGCATTGAGATGGAGACTGGAGGTTCAAGGCTGTATGACTTTGCTGATCAGCAGAAAGTATTCCAGTAATTTTAACAGCCTTGGGTGACACAAGTTTTAAAGAAAATCCATGAATATACTCTGAATATACATGGGTATGCAGCCATAATGTGTTAAAATTCTTCCTTTTGATTGGCTATTTTGATTGTTCTCTTTAAAAAAAAAACTGTTACAAATAAGCAACCCTGTCATGAGCATTTTCGTTTCTTTCTTTCTTTCTTTATTTGAGATGGAATTTTGCTCTTGTTACCCAGGATGGAGTGCAGTGGCATGATTTCAGCTCACTGCAACCTCTACCTCCTGGGTTCAAGCAATTCTCCTGCCTCAGCCTCCCAAGTAGCCGGGATTACAAGCATGCACCACCACACCCCGTTAATTTTGTATTTTTAGTAGAGATGAGGTTTCACCGTGTTGGTCAGGCTGGTCTCGAACTCCTGACCTCAGGTGGTCCACCTGCCTCGGCCTCTCAAAGTGCTGAGATTACAGGCACAAGTCACTGGGCCCGGCCCTGTTATGACCATCTTTATCCACACATATTTATACTTTCATGTAATTATTTCCTTAGAATAAGTTCACAGGAAATAGAAATACTGTACTGTGAAATAGATACATATTTTTCAGGCTTTTGATGCATCCTGAAAATGTGTCTTTAGAAAATTCCTGTTGAATTATACTTCTACTATTGTGTATAACAGCACCAGTTTCCCCCAGGGAATTATCAAGTAGTTTTTCTAGCCATTCCAAATCATCCCAAAAGCACCTTCTAGCTGCAAGGTCTTATATTAGGCATTACAAGAAATGCAAAGAGGTAGAAGCTATGCAATGTTCTTCAGCCAAAGAAAAGCACAGCACTGCAGAGAAAAAGCCCATGGAGAAGTACAGTACATGGGAGAACAAGGTACACGCTCCACCAGTGGGAGAAATGCAACATGCTACTAATGCTCAGAGGGATGAGGGAGGAGCTTGGCTAGACTAGTCTGAAAGTGGTCTATGTAGGAGCTCAGCCACTTAAGCTGGAGATGGAGATGGGCAGCATTCTAGGTGAAGTTACGTGTGAAGATGTTTAGACAGAAAATGGCTAAGTATGCCCACACCACGGTAAACAGCCAATGTGCCTGGAATATGTGGAACACATAAATTATGCTAAGAGGCAGGATGAGACCCAGATCATGGAAGGCCCTGCAGCCCAAGCTCAGGACTCGATAGGTAATGGGCACCCAGAAGAAATTTAAAATCCTGAGAATGATAAAATCAACGTTGGGGCATAAATACGGCAAGACATATTCAAATAAAAAGAGATAAAAGGCTAGAAAGGCAGGGCACGGAGACTCACGCCTGTAATGCCGGCACTTTGGGAGGCCGAGGCAGGAGGATCACGAGGTCAGGAGTTTGAGACCGGCCTGACCAACATGGTGAAACGCCATCTCTACTAAAAATATAAAAATTAGCTGGGTGTGGTGGTGTGCCCCTGTAATCCCAGCTACTCAGGAGGCTGAGGCAGGAGAATCACTTGAACCTGTGAGGCAGATGTTGCAGTGAGCCGAGATCGCGCCACTGCACTCCAGCCTGGGCAACAGAGCGAGAGACTCCATCTCAAAAAAAAAAAAAAAAAAAAAAAAAAAGGCTAGAAAACCTCTTCAGATGTGACAGCCACAGAAAGATGAGGGCAGTGAGAATGGAAACAAAAAGCAGAGAGGAAAACTGTTGCCAACCGCAGCCAGCCAGGTGAGTGCCTGACTATTGATGGGGGTGGAAGACTAAGGGTGGGGAAGGAGCCAGACGACTTTGAGGTTTTGAGCCTGAATGATCGGTAAGTGGAGAGAGACAGATGTACTAGCAGACAACAGACAGAGACAGGCAGACAGACAGACAGAGAGAAGTCTCAACCTCATGAGGTTTGGGGAGAAAGTACTCATAGTTTGTCCAGAGAGAGAGAGGGAAGGGAGGGAGAGCAGGGAAGGGAGAGTGGGAGGAAGGAGAAAGAGAGAGAGAAGAAAAGAAAGAGAGAAACAAGAAGGGAGGAAGGAAAGAAGAAAGAAGGAAGGAAGGGAGGGAGGGAGGAAGGAAGGAGCGAGCAAGCCATGGAAGGGAAAATATTGACAAATAAACAAAGAAAGGGTAATTTTTACAGCAAGGTTGGGAGAAGGATCAAGAGGAGGTGGAACCCAGCTGGAGAGGACAGCATGGCCTTGGGCTAAAGGGAGAAGCCCCTCCAGCATTCAGGGAGGTCTAAGCCAGCCACTGATTGGAAGCCAGGAGAGAAGCCCGAGGACGCCTGTCCATGACCTCTATGCTCCTTGAGAAGCAGGAAGTGAGGCTCCCTCAGAGGACAGCTCTGTAACAAGCTATGCGTGGGGCACCATGGCAGCTCCAAACAAGTCCAGCCTGGAGTAGACACCAAGGAGAAACTGCTAAGTTCAACTAAAAGGTGACTAAGGTCGTGTGGTCTTACTGCTCCCCTCACTTTGACCAACTTTAGAGAGGCTTCTTTCTGCCTCTACTAGAGCCTGACCTCCCTTTCCTTAGGGCATCTATTAATACTTTAGAAAGCTTGTCTTTGTGAATTGTTTCTCTGTGCCTTTGAGATGTACGTTTTTTGAAAACCCTCTTGTCCATTTTATAGCACAGGAATGTCTTTTTCAAGGACTTGAGGGCCATCTATCTGAAATGTAATCACCAAAGAAAGTGGCACCCTATCTCCCAGCTCTGCAGTAGCGTGGGAGCCTAACTTCTCTGGGCAGGCACTTTGCTCTGAGCTGTAAAACTAACTCCATCACGAAGATAGGATGAAGTTTACTTTTCCTTTGGTAAAGCCAATTACAGATGGCCGGTCATACCCTACCCCAGCTCTTAAAAACTCTTCTGCCCTCTGTTTTAGCCCAATTGAGTCCAGACAACAGTACTGGCCTTTCTCCCCTATTGTAAGAGCCTTGCCTGTCTGACTTTGTCCAGTGTAATTTTTGTACTTACAAGCATGCTGGAAGCCCAGCTGATTTGGAACACCATGAATTTGCAACTGCACCAGACCATAGAGAGCGGAGCTCTGCCCCAGTGCCGAGCCATCTGTAAATCAGGAAGATGAAGGGTGGATGAGCTTCCTGTGGAGTTTAGCAACATGAGTGCGGCACAAGGAACAAAGAGACAAGGATTTTGACAGGAGAATTGTTTGGGTGTCATATCCTGAGATTTAGGCTGGCTGGGAGAAAAACTGAAGCCTGCTGATAGATTGAAAGAAAAGGGAGGGATCAAGAAATTAGAGAAGTGCAAGAGATTAGAAAATAAAGCAAAGCTGAAGTCAAGAAATGAAATTAAGTACCAAGAAGAGAGGAAGCCATCCCCAGAGAGGAGTCAGCCAGTGCAGTTCCTGTCACCCTCTACTTGATTTCCTTCTTGAGCTCTCCTGGTCTCAGGAAGGAAGACACTTCCTCAGTGTGACAACTGCCTCTTCCACCCTCATCTCCAGCCACTTTTGTAGCCTGTGTGCCCACATACATACTCACGAGTGCGTGCACACATGCACACACATGAGCTTCCCTGCACATGTATCTGTTTCCCGCCTGACAATTTCCAAGGCATCCTTACACTCTCAGCTCCTGTGTTTCTTAGAAGCCTCCCGCTTCTTAGAAGCCTCCTGCCAGCCCCAGGTAGACCTCATGGTCTTTCCCTTAACTTTCTGTAGTGTTCCTACCACAGACAGTGCTTAAAATACAAAATTTAGGTTTTGTGTTGAGTTTCCTTTTTGTTTTTGTTTTCTTTTTGTTGAAAAGCTAGCATGAATTTTTTTTCTTGTTTCTGGTCCCCCCTCGCTTCACCTGAAAAGCAATAATCTTAAGGGATCATTGTTAAAATTCAATAATCTAAAATCTTAATTTAATAATCTAAGATCTTAAACTTAGGTCAATTTAAATTTAAATTCTTAATTTGAAGAAATTCCCCTTTTCGTGGCAGAACGGAAAATACTGATATTTTTCACCAGACTGGCTCCTTGGCAGGCAAGTTTCACCAAACAGAGAAAGTGGGGCTGATTTGTACAGTAGGGCAGAGGAGGGGCGGGTCAATCAGGCCCAGACATAGCCATCTCTGAGCTGAGCTACTGTATGGTAGCGGCAGGCGGAGGCAACTGGTGAGGGCAGGCCCTGCCCCGGAAGCCCTGAGGGTGGAAACTGAGGAAACGGAATCATTTCAACAAGTGAAACAGACGGCATCTGGGCCACATGAGACTGCACCCAACATGCTAAACCCAGGGAGCCAAGGAAGGAGGTGATGAAAGAGGATGGAGATAAGCCCTGCAGATTCCTCAGACGTGGTTGCATTGAGCAAGACAGACACCACGTGTCCTTTTTCATTGCGTTTGACAGAATGCCCAGGGAAGGACACAGGACTGCTGCAAAACAGAACAAAGAACCTCTGCTGCTACAGAGGGCGGTGCAGGGGGACACGGGGATGCCCAGTGTGTTTTTCAGGGAGAAAGATGTGCGTCACCTTCTGCCTTGAGATGTGAAGCAATTGCTGCCCAGTAATTCAGGTGAGATGGGGTGTTCATTAATTCAGAAGTTTTTCCAGGACTATGTCACTTGATAAACAGTTCCACCCCCAAAACAAGGCTAAGATTGATGTGGGAAAATTTCTGTAGCAGAATAATTCACATAAGAAAAGAGAGGAATGTGTAAAGACTTGGTTTTGATGAACAATGCTGGAAATAAATTGACCAGGCACAGTGGCTCATGGCCATCATCCCAGGACTTTGGGAGGCCGAGGCAGGTGAATAACTTGAGGTCAGGAGTTCCAGACCAGCCTGGCCAACATGGTGAAACCCCCGTCTCTACAAAAATACAAAAATCAATCAGACATGGTGGTGCATGCTTGCATTCCCAGCTACTTTGAAGGCTGAGGCAGGAGAATCGCTTGAAACCAGGAGGCAGAGGTTAGAGCTGAGATCATGGCACTGCACTCCAGCCTGGGCAGCAGAGGTGAGGCTCCATCTCAAAAAAAAAAAAAATATATATATATATATATATACATGCACATGCAAAAATTCCCAAGGGCCACAGCGTGAGCCTTCATTTGCTCTTCTTGGCTCCTTAGTCTTTACGTCCTTCGCATACATGGATTTGCTTCTAAATTTCAACTCTCAGTAATGAGCAGATCTTTTCTTCCCTGGATTTGTGCCTCTGAAGCACGAAGCTCATTATGGTCTGAGTCTGAATGAATCTACATTCAGTGCTTTCCTCATCATCTGGAATTTAGATGAATTTCTTCAAATTAAGATTTTAAACTTAAATTCCCCTAAATTTGAGATTTTTGATTATTAAATTAAAATTCTAGATTATTGAATTTTAACAATAATCTCTTCAGATGATTGTTTTTCAGGTGAAGGAGAGGGGACCAGACACAAGAAAAATGAAAAAAAAAAATCATGATAGGTTTTCAAACTTGTGACTGTTTCCTGCTAGAAATGCCTTGGTGCCGACAACGAAAGAAATGCAAATTGTGTCGTACCATTCTGGAGAACGGGCAGCATTTTCTGTGACCACATCGTTGTATCAGACTTATTTCAAGACATTGCTTATTTGTTTAAATTGAATCAGAGCCACAGAAAGAACGCAAATCTGCAGAATCAGCAGACTCGAGGAATGTCAGTGCTGCTGTGTGCTAATGCAATCCCCAAACCACAGTTTGAACACACATTCAAGTTTTCCTAACTTGAGTTGGCCCCAGCTGGAGTCTTGACACTTGATAAGCCCAGTGAAGAAAATTTTATACTTAGGGATTCTAACTTATGAAGTAACCTTTTAGTCAGAGTAGAGCAAGGCCTAGTGCAACAGTCTTCCATGGACCCATGTCACCTCCAAAAATTAAGACTACACTCTTGGGCCAGGCGCAGTGGTTCATGCCTGTAATTCCAGCAATTTGGGAGGTCAAGGCGGGTGGATCACTTGAGGTCTAGAGTTTGCGACCAGCCTGGCCAACGTGGTGAAATTCCATTTCTACTAAAAATACAAAAATTAGCCAGATGTGGTGGCACACGCCTGTAATCCCAGCTACTGGGAAGGCTGAGGCAGAAGAATCCTTTGAACCTGGGAGGCAGAGGTTGCAGTGAGCCAAGATTGTGTCACTGTACTCCAACCTGGGTGACAGAAGGAGACTGTGTCTCAATTTAAAGAAAAAAAAAGAAAGTCGTGGTACCGATGAATTTATATAGGGAAAGAATGTAAGTGGAGAGAAGAATCTTTAGACCTGAAGTCTAAAGATGCTTAGTGTTTAAAGGTCAAGCAAAAGAGGTCAAACCAGTAAAAGAGAATAAAAAATAACAAAGTGATTAGAAACTGCACTCCCGCCTGGGTGACAGAGCAAGACTCCATCCCTTCCCACCAAAAGAAAAGACTACGCTCTTGGACAGATGTAATCAGATCTGTCTTCCTTAACCTATCCAGGATCTTTTCTAAGCAAGGGGAAGATGGAGGCTTTGTTTCCAAGAGAAAGGCAGGAAATTGTGTCAGGCTCTGCACGGATATGAAGTTCTCCATCCCCACCCTCTGTCCCTTTTCCCAACTTTATTGTCCTCGCATTTCATACATGCATTTGGTGATATGTGTTGTGTGTCCCCACTTCTAGACCATAAAGCACATGAGAGCAGCAAGGTTGTCCTGTTTATCCCCAATGGCCACCTCACTACCTGGCACACAGTAAGTGTTCAATAAACATCTCTTGGTTGAATGAATGAGTGAATGAGTGGCAAACGTTATTTTTATTCAATAAACTGTGAAGAGATGTAATAAGAAAGAAAAGTACAACAGTGTGATGTATGTCTGGCACTGCTAGGGAAGAAGGTGTCCGCCTCACAATTGAAGCTTACTTCTTAGAGGAACAAACTTTTTAACGGGAAGCCTTTTTGATACCAAAAAAAAGTCTAAAATGCTCTAATACTTTGATGGTATGTTCTAGAATAGCAGAGCAAACAGATGTCCAAGAAGATTGCAAATAAATAGCCACGAGTCTGAGCATCAGGCACTGGAAGTTCTGCTGTCTCTATTGACACAGCAACACCTTATGCCAGAGGCCAGGTGGGAGCCCTGCGACCAACTATTCTATTGTATCTCTAAAGACTGTGTGACCTTAAGTAAGTTTCTTAATTCTCCTAAGCCTTGATTTCTTTATCCAAGAACAGAAATAAAAAGAGAGTTCAGAGCTCATATTCCAATGAGAGACACTGGCAATCTTAGCAAGTGATATTAGCATGCAAATGCTCAAATAAAATCTAGATATTATTAATGACAAGATTATTACCCAAATCTTTGCATTCATCTTTCCTTTCTCATACCACTCATGCTTTCATCCCAATTCTCTTTTGTGTCTCCCCTCAACTCCACAATGTCCCCCATGACCTTTCATGGAAACTGTTTTCTGTTGTAAAGCAACTTCCCTGTCCTTCCATCTTCCACTCCTCCATCTCCTGGCTTCAGTTGAAATCTGAGTTTATGGCAAGAACACTCCTTCCCCGTGGGGTCTTGTGAAGATGAAGGGACTCTTCTCCCACTCCTCTCCCACCACAGGGCCAGGAATGGGTAGAGACCAGCTTTCCTGTGCTTCCATGATGGCACTTCCTCATTCCTACACACCTTTCCCATCATCCTCTTTGAAGCACATGGATGTCATTAGACCATCCACTTCCCCTCCATCTGGCTGTCAGTTAATGGTCTTGATCAGTTCTTCAGCTCATAGTGTTCCCTTTCATTCCTGTTGATGACATCAGTGTGGACAACTTTGTACCCATGTGGCACAATGCCAATTATTCAGTAGCCTTGTCTCCTTTCATAGTAAACTCGAATCTGAACCAGCCTCTATTTCTAAGCAGGGGTCAAAGAACATGCTAAATAACACCACAGGAATGCAATTAACAAAACCCACAGGGTGGGAAACCACAAAACAAACATCTTGGTTTCTCCAAAGAACAAATTGTAAAGGAAGAGGAAAAGAGATGGAGGCTAGTGGTGAGGCTCTCAGATTAAAAGTAAAAAGAAACAAGCCAAACAAATGAAGTGTGTGAACCTCTTTTGTCTTCATTTACACCTTCATTTACACTTTTAAATCTTCATTTAAAGAAAAGATGAGTGCAAATAACATTTTTTAAAACACTTTCTTTTTTAAAGCAAGCAGGGAAATTTGAACACTGACTGGACATTGAGTGATGTTAGAGAATTAGTGTTGATTTTTAAATCCACGTGAGTGAAACTGTATTTTTAAAAGCTCTTATGTTATACATATATATGTGGAAATACTTATAAACAAAATAATTTAGTGTCTAAAAATTGCTTTAAAGTCATCCAGGGAGAATAGATGGGAAGAAGTGAGTTGGGTGGCACAGATGTAACAAGACTGGCCATTAGTCAGCTGAATCCAGATGATGAATACATGGGGCTTTTTATATGATTCTCTCCACTTTTGTATGTTTCATAATAAAAAGTGGAGGGAGGCTGAGCATGGTGGCTCATGCCTGTAATCCCAGCTCTTTGGGAGGCCAAGGCAGGAGGATGCTTGAGCTCAGGAGTTCAAGACCATCCTGGGCAACATAGTGAGACCCCATCTCTAATTTTTTAAAAAAGGAAAAAGTAGAGGGAAAATCAATGGGAATGACTAATTTATCCTGGTAGCCTTCCAACCATCACCCCGCTCCCCCACCACTTGAGGTGCACACCCACAGTCACACCCTTGGACTTTGGCTCCTGGAGCTGCTCCAGCCCCTCCTGTCCTCCCATTCTCCTGCTCTTTGAGCATATTGAGGCCTTTTATCTGAGGGCTTCCCCAGTGTCTCAGATACCTTTGGACTTCATCTCCAGTCTCTGGTCTAGACTGCATGCTTCCTCACTTTGACCCCTCTCTGTACCTCTATCATTGACTCTCTTGCCCTCTTCTCCTTGCACTGTGCGTAGATGCAAAGCCTGAGCCTAAACTAGTCCAACTAGTCACCACTTCTACTCTTAACACCCAAACTGCAGCAGGCCACCTGGTGCACGCCAACGGGAATCACAGCAGCTTAGTTATGTCCAACCTCAGTGAGCCCCAATACTGTGGAACAACCTTGAGTGTACCCGGTGTCCTCCACTATCTCAGAGCTTCTCCTCTCATGTCAAAGCTGACTCATCACTCTCAAAAGTGTCTAATCTTTCACCAAGAAAAGCAAGACCACCAGATTCAAAGTGTGTCAACTTCCTCCATCCCAAATTGTAAAATTCTCCCCATCTACTCCCCCTCTTTCCTGAGTGAATTTTGTTCCAAAGGAGGAGATGGCTCAATTGAACTGTGTTCTGGAAACCACTTCTCCTGCCTCTCGAGGGAAGTTGAGTTACCATTCAACTCTTTATAATATCTTCAATCTCTCCCTCATTCTCTCTCTCTCTCTCTCTCTCTCTCTCCTTTCCCTGACTCTTTCAATACGTTTCCATCTAAAGATAAAAGGCTCCCCTCCTAGCTTTTATTTTCATTACCTTCATTGCCAAACTACTTGTCATCATTCATTCTTCAACCCACCGTCATTGGACTTCTCTCTCCTACGCTACCTCACTGAATACTTCTACTATTACCAACGACCTACAGATTGCCAGGGGCAAGACATTATTCCATCCTTATCTTACTTATCTCTTAAGACGGCACTAATGGAAAGCACCAGGGAGGCACTGAAGAACTCGGGGACAACTCTGAGAATGCAGCAAGTCAAAGTCACCTATAGGACCTATAGCTATGGCCAAATATCAGCAGTCTTACACAAGAGACTTTTGGAAAATACATGTCCAAAAACCTCAGAAAGATTCAGATGGTTAGAGTATATTTAGGAGACAGGACTAGACTCTTACATAAATTAGTGGTGGTTCTCAAGAAGACTGTACAAACAGAAAGGGCTACTTAGCCCAGGAGAGAGCAAAGGCATCCTGTGGTGTTACTTCTGAGAGTCAAGGGGCTTGATGAAAGTTTAAAGGAGATCTTCAGTATCTCACTATTGCTTGAACCTAAGAATGAGACTGAATTCATGAACTATATATGTCATTATAAATAAGTTAAAAGACAGAAGATTCTAGTAAAAGAAGCCAAAAACCAAAGAGTATGTATTGGAAATCAAGAAAAGGCAAATTAATCTATTGTGAAACAGGCCAGAGCAGCTGTTACCCTTGGGTTGTGCAAATGAAAGGGAACATGAGATAGCCTTCCTCTGCGGTGTAGAAAACATTTACTGTCTTGAAGGAGGCAGGGTTGTTTCACAAGTAGGTGCATATGCAAAATGTATTAAGCTGCACAGTTAGGATTTGTGTATCTAGGCCGGGTGTAGTGGCTCTTGCCTATAATCCCAACACTTTGGGAGGCCGAGGCAGGCAGATCATGAGGTCAGGAGTTCGCGACCAGCCTGGCCAACATGGAGAAACTCTATCTCTACTAAAAATACAAAAATTAGTTAGGCTTGGTGGTGGGTGCCTGTAATCCCATCTACTTGGGAGGCTGAAGCAGAAGAATTGCTTGAACCTGGGAGGCAGAGGTTGCAGTGAGCCAAAATCATACCACTGCCTCCAGCCTGGGTGACAGAGCAAGACTCTATTTCCAAAAAAAAAAAAAAAAAAAGTGTATCTTACTGAATGTAAATTATACTTCAATTAAAAATAGAAAAGCTATTTTCCAAAATGAAAAAAAAAGAGTTGTGAATTGGGAGTGGCATCCCTAATCCAAGAACATGTTTAATCCAGTGAAAACTAGTGCATCAAATATTCAAATTACGTAGCTGAGGCCCTGCTCTCTGATCCTAGGCTTAACAAACCAGCTTTGTGATTGCAATTTGACTGCTCAGGTAGCTTGCTCCCCTAATCTAGCCATGTGCTTACATCCATACACTTGACACTTGGATGCTTTCATTATTGATTAATAAACTGGCATTCTAGCCTGGAGATTTCAGTCTGCAGAAACTCGCTTAATACTTATTAGTCATCCTGGCCTCAAAAGATTCAGACAGCTTCAGAGTGCTAACAAAATTTGCTCCTTGCCTGACTCTACAAGGCTCACCTGCTGAGGCTTTCCAGCAGTGAGACAAATCTGCTGCCCCATGACAATGCCCTGGCTTTGGCTTTACTGTTCCAGCAGTGACTGATGGGGAGGAGAGTAGGGTGTCTGGGATGAGTCCCAGGCTTCACAATCCCACCTCTTCTGCACTTTTCTTTTTGCTGTGGCTCTGACTGAGGTTTCACCATTTCTCAGCCTCCTCATTGCAGCTGTCTCTGGTACCACTGCTTTCCATCCGCCTCACCTCCCTTTCTTCTGCCTTGCAGAGACAACACCTACTTTGACATTTACAGTGGCTTCCCAGTACCCGATGGTCAAGCCCAAACCACTACACTTAGTTGAGGTAACAGTTTTACTTAATCTGCAGCTACTCCACCCCTGCTCCCCACTTTTTGCGTATATGCCTCTTCATCAGTATTGCTCAATGGTGGCGTGATTGGCATTTGGGGTGGGACAATTCTTCATTGTGTAGAACCATCCGGTGCATTCCAGTGGGTTTAGCATCCCTGGCTCCTGCCTACTGAGTGCTTGTTGTACCTACCCTCAGACATTGTGGCAACCACACAGGCTCCCAGATATTTTCAAACACTTTCCTGCTGTCCCTTTTCCAACTGGCTACTTCCTACTGGTTCTCCATACCTCAAGTATTGGGCTGAATCTTGTGCAATTGCCTTCTTCTCAGGTCAAGAACATCCAATTTTGGTTATTTAATATGGTTCGAATGAATAGTACTTCTTCTGGAAGCCCTCACGAATGATGCCCAATAGCACCCTGAGACTTTCCTTATTAAAGTGATTACCACCGGGTGTTGCGAGAGCTGCTTTGCTCATTACTGCCTCTCGCCACATTACTGTGTGTGTGATGAGGCAACAAACAGGATGTTGAGCATACTTTCCCTGATGATTCAATGTTGCTGTTCCTGGGGATGCAGACATCCTCGGGGACGATTAAGCCACTTACTCTTTTTTGGCTCCATGTCAAATGACCCACCCCCGCCCTACTTTATGGGTGTATGTGTCTTGATGTTGCATCTTATCATCAGCATGCCTGCCTCCAGCGATCCTGCGTGTCCTTTGGAATCTGAGGCACTCTGTGAACTTTTGTGCATGAATGTAGTGATAGTTAACCACTGGTTCCAAGTCTTTTCATCCTATTGCTAGGCTCTTACTAGGTTTCACATATTTGGGGGCTCCCCTCTGGTTAGCAAGGCAGTCACTCACTGTCTAAAAATCCTCTGAATAGTCATTTTCTTTTCAGAAACAATCTACTTAAAGATGACTCGGGAGGACTTTTAAGTAGAGAAATGTTCATATGCCGAGATCCTAGCTGGTGACAGAATGATGGAAGAAGTGATTCCTGAAAGTATATTCTAAATGGTTGTGTCCCTGTAATCACAAGGTGTATGGGCATGGTTTTTTATTTTAAAAAGTTTCTTAAAATCAACAAACATTGGGTTATGAATCTCAGATACAGGATCTTTTTTAACTTTTAGTGTGGATGACTTTGAATTAAAGAAAAAAAAAAAGAACTGTTCCATTATAAGTCATGTAAAATCAAGTCCAGGGCCATGAGGGTCAGAGATAAAGGGAACAACTAGAAGTAACTGAAGAATATAATTTCTAAAAAAATTCTTATATTTTCTGTGCTTTGAAATGGTTCCAATATACATCATGAAAATGACACATAACTCAATCAACAAAAATCTTTTTGGTGTTTTCTTTATTGTCAGTATTTGTCTTAACATTTTCCTTATTTTGTAATGTAATTACAACAATATAAACAAAAGGATGTTAGTTTTTATAAAAAAAAATAGCTTGTTGCTTGCAAAAATCCATATAATCTTATTCGCCCCCCAACATAATTTTATACTTTGCACTAAACCAAAATAGCTTATGGAAAATTAACATTAAATAGCTAAACACAGAAAACCTACAGCTATAAATAACATAAAATACAGTTTATCTTTAATGTGATGCTTAAACAAAGCAAACTATGATGCAATATGAATCAACTTCATTAATTGGACAAGTCCAGTGAGGCGCAAATTAGATAAGCACTAAACCCTCCATGACGTGCAAGTGAAACCTCCGACCCCAGCAAAGTTCTTTCTGTTCTTGGGCTACGTCCAATTCCATTCCAGAAGAGCCACAGTTTTTACATCTTCTTGACTCTTTGGCTGCAAAATGAAAAAGAAGAAAAGTGTAAATAATGACAAGGTGACTGGATGGTGGGAATGACTTTGGTACCTAAAGGTTGCTTCATCTGCCCTTAATCTCAACTCAGTATGTCAAGCAGCTCAGAGTTCAGTTGAGGAAATTGAGGTTTAGAGAGGATGGGCCTTGCCCAGCCTCACTCAGCTCATTAATGACAGAAACAGGATATGAACACTTATCTTGTGTCTTCAAGTTCAGTGTCTATGGCACGCTGTTTTAGGTGCCTTCTGTCCATTGACAAAATGTTACTCTCTATTATTGTCAATGTAAATCAGAACCATTGATCTCTTTTTAACTAATGTTTATGTTTCAGTTTTAACAAACAACCAAATGCCGAATTGCCTTTAAGTTATGTAAATAGGAGGCATCTTTGCAATAAGAATCAAACAGCTAGCAACTATCAAATGCATAGAGAAATATAGTACATCATGTAAGAAATCACTAACTTAAAATAGTATAACAATAATGACGATCTATAAGTGGAAAAATGCATTCTTTGTTTTTGTGGTCCAACTCAAATTTCCCCTTTAAAAATCCCACAATAGTTAGACTAAAGAATCCCGGAAAACCTATGGCTTACCCCTTTGCATACTCCTCTTTCCTCAACATTTGGAGAGAGACTAAAAGTCAATGTAACATACCTGATGATACGCACAGCTTGTTTCACCCAGATCTGCCTTGGATTTGCACACACAGATAATTTTTTCTTTGTGTGAAAGCTGAAAAATCAGAAAATTTGATTTGTGTTTAACAAGCTTTTAAATGGTTTTTTAAATAGAACATACAATGGAAATTTTATATTCTAGTTAATTACACACTAAACATTTCAGCTGACTAGGTAAAATAAAATGCAAAAAAAAATGTTCTGATGAAGATTAATGCAAAATGAAAGTGGTTCTCCCTGACTTTCTCTGCAATATAACAAATAATAGTACAATGGCAAGAATAAAGAGTCCCAGAATTGTCACATAATTTTGCTATTGGTGGTTACATAGAATATGTATGTGTCTGATCAATAACTTGTGTATTTCCAAAATATAATATTCTATATAAATCAAGAAAATTATATTCATTGGAACCGAGTCATTAAAAAAAAAGAAAAGAAAATTATATGTGATAGTATAATTAGTCTGAGCTTTTACTTTTGGTCCCAAACATTTTCTGGTAGAAGATGCTCATTTCAAAATATCTATCTTCCATATTTTCCTAACATATCATTTTAATAGCCTATAAGTTTATCTTAGAAAGTAATGTTTGCCCTATACTAGTTCCTTTTGACCAAAAAGTAAGAAAACAACTTTTTGCCTTATTCCAGTCCTGTTTAAAGTGAACTTTGAAGTAGATATGTGCTAAGACAAAGCTATCTTTACCACATCATTTATTTCTTTTTAAAATATCCCATGTTCACAACATCAGTAATTTCTTCATGAAACTCTAAAAAGGCAAACATTTTAAAAACTGAAGTTTCTAGGTATTCCTGATACAACTGAATTAAAATCAATTAATAACTTACATGATAGCATTGATGTCACAAGCTTCATTGGCCAGCTGCTGTGTGAAACCCACAATAAATTTAGGGTGAAGGATGTGTTCTGTGTATCGGAGACAGCAGTCAAAGTTGCTTGCTGCTAAAAAAAAGAAAAAGTGAAAGGTATTGGCTCCACATGAATAAACTTTTCCTGTGATTGGTATTATAAAACTACCTTAAGTTGTGAAAAATCTAGTGAATCTAATTTATATGATGAATAAACCATTTTGTGGAAGAGTTTCAATGTCTTTGAAACCTTTGTAAGATCATTGAGAATCAATTTAACGTAGTTTACAGTTCTTTGAAAAACCAGTTTCTGTGCTGGGAAGTTTTGGTTCAATAAAACAATTTAGAAATACATGACTTCTCATAAGTGGGATATCTTTAGTAAGAAACACAAATTGACAATATTTCATTTCAGTTCATTATAATCACTCAAGAATATGAGCATCCCCTTCCCTGTTGCTTGAAGGAACCCTTATGTAGATAACCCTCCAAATGCAGCAAATGAATAAATTGGCAGATTTTAATCTATTATCTGGCTAATAAGTATTGAGAAATAGAGCTACAAAGGAAAATATGATTTATAGGAGTCAAAGTACTTTGAAATTGTCATCTTAGTTAATAGGAATGTTTAATTTTGTTCGTAAAACTGCAACATGTGATTGGGCATAGTGGCTCATGCTTGTAATCCCAGCACTTTGAGAGGCTGAGGAGGAAGGATTGCTTGAGTCCAGGAGTTCGGGACCAGCCTGAAACCCTGTCTCTACAAAAAACTTTTTAAAAATTAGCCAGGCATGTGGCACATGCCTTTTCAGGAATGCACCTGTTGCTAAAAGTGATGTGTGACTATTGAGCAATAAACAATGCTTGGATATTCCCCTGAGTTAGATTACAACATGCTGTAAGGTAAGGGATTAGTGTTATCTCAAAGTTGGCAAGCAATGTTCCCAAGGCCTTGTGGGGATATTGATGTCAGGTATTATAATCTACTTCTAAAGGATGAGTTTTGAACTTTACTAAAGCTATTTTGTTGGGAAGTAAGAAAGTTGGGGACGTGGGAGTATTCTCTACATTTCAAAATGGCCCCATCTACTGGTAACATTAACACTGTATATCACTCTGAGAAACAGCACTTTGGCTTTGTCCTGAAGTTTAGTAGCCCGCTACTTCCCAAATCTGCTGAGATTGACAGCAGAGCAGAAGGCCTGATCGCAGCAGTAACCCTTCTCTCCTCCACTCAACAATGAACTGACAACTTCCACCATTACCTCTTATATACTTTCTAACAGTTTTCCATCCTTTAGGGACCCCCAGTTGAGCTCAAGGTTGAAAAGAAAATGAAAATAGTTCTTTCTCCTGTGCTAGCAGAAAGAGTGACACTTACCTTCTGATTTGCCGCAGAGGTGGAGTAGCAGCACTGACATCAAAGCAGCTAGGAACAAACTCTTGCTACAGCACATGATTTTTAGTTCAAAGAACAGATCTGCTCAGTGCTGAGTACCCAGTGCTTTGGGAGTGCTCTTATGTTCTGACAGGAGCCTGGGATGCCTCTATTTATACTAAACATTGAAAATGTACACAGAAGGTATGTTCTCACATGGGGTTTTCCCATTGATCAACTTGCCCCATCATGTCATCATAAAAAAACCCGCAAGGAAAACTTCCTGCTTTTTTCTAATATTGGGAAAGTGCGAAGGTCAGGGCGGGGGACAGGAAGTTGAGAAAGGGAGAATCTTCTTAATTACTTTGGATTTTTAAAGAGCAATAGCAGCTCAGCCCTGTGGCCCAGAAAAGACTTTCATCCATTTTTAACTTAATATTTTTTGTATCTGAAAATAGAGGATTAACAGCAGTACAAATGTCAGTCTCACACAGGAACATTCCAGCACTGCTATTGTTATACCCTATTTGCTTTCCAGAGCCACTCAAGGAGGAGGAGGATGTAGGATGCCAGGCATACTCAGGTATGCATTTACCATCGCATGGTTGATGTTCAGCTGTCATGAAGAAGATCCTGAGTTGCTAGAGCAGCATTCACAGCAGGTACTACAGCAGTGCTACGGTACTGTCTCCAGTTAGAGTTGAAAATAGCTGCCTTTAGGTAAGGCTAAAATCTCAGCTTCACCTTGATTTGATGTCAACTCCTCTAAGACTTTTATACATTCACATGGCTTTAATCAACATTGCAGTTCAGAAAATAATCCCTATATGCCTTTAACTCTTCACGATGATGTACTAACATAACTCAATACAGAGTCTCAGAACGATTGAAGAAAAAACCTATCAGCAGAAGCTAGTCAGTAAAACAGATGTCAAATAATAGTACTAATGATGATAATGTAATGTGAATCCCTAACCTAAGGTAGTATAGGAACTCTCCACTAGACCCAAATAGGTTGAAAGTAAAAGGACCAAAAAAAAAAGGTATACCAAACAGGAAATAAAAAAGAACTGGAGTTGGTGATGCCTATATCAGACAAAATAGATTTTTTTTTATGTTACTAGAAATAAAGAGGAATTTTCATGGTGACATAAGATTAACCCATTGGGAAAATATATAACCTATAACCATATACACACTTAACAATAGCACCCCAAATACAGAAAGGAAAACTGACAGAATTGAAGGGAAGAAAAGGCAATTTAACAATAAACGCTGAAAATTTTGATACCACATTTTCCCTAATTAATTAAAAATTAGGCAGAAGAGCCACAAGAAAATAGGAGACTTGAACAATACTATAAACCAAATAGACTTAGCCAGCATCTAAGGACTACCCCATCCAACAACAGAATAGGCATTCTTCTCAAGTGCACATGAAACGTTCTCCAGGATAAAGCATATGTTAGGTTATGGAACAAGTCTCAATAAATGTAAAATGACTAAAATCACATAAAGTATGTATTCAAACCACAATGGAATTAAATTAGAAATCAGTAACAGACAGGAAACCACATTTTCCTAAATAACTGATATGTCTGGCCAGGAGCTATGGCTCATGCCTGTAATCCCAGCACTTTGTGGGGCTGAGGTGGGTGGATCACCTGAAGTCAAGAGTTCGAGACAAGCCTGGCCAACAGAGTGAAACCCCATTTCTACTAAAAATACAAAAATTAGCTGAGCATGGTGGCACATGCCTGTAATCCTAGCTACTTGGAAGGCTGAGGCAGGAGAATCACATGAACCCAGGAGGCAGAAGTTGCAGTGAGCCGAGATTATGCCACTGCACTCCAATCTGGCCTACAGAGCGAGACTCCATCTCAAAGCAAAAAAAAATGTGTAAAAACAAAAAGGCACTAAAGAAAGTAGAAAAAAACTTTGAAATAAAAAACAAAAACCACAATATTCCAAAACTTACAGCTATAAACACTTACATTAAAAGAAAGAAAGAAAGATCTCAAAACAATAACACAACCTTCTATCTTAAGAAATCAGAGAAAAGCAGAGCAAGCCAAACCCAAGGCTTGCATAAGGGGAGAAATGAAGATTCGAGCAGGAATAAGTGAAACAGAGAAAGTAAAGCAATAGAGGAAATCAACAAATATGAAAGTCAGTTCTTTGAGAAGATCAACAAAACTAACAAGTCTTAACTAGACCAAATAAAACAAAGAAAAAGAAGGTAAAAAACAAAAAATCTATACTCAGAAATAAAAATGGGGACATCACTATTGACCTTAAAGAAATAAAAAAGGGTTATAATGGAATATTATGAACAACTGTATGCCAATAAAATTAGTATGTCAACAGCATAGTAGAAAGATCATACACCATAACCAAGTGGGATTTATTCCAGGAAATGTCATACAACAAATTAATCAAATAAAAAATAAAAACGATTTGAAAACCACCTGACAAAATCCAACAACTCTTCATGACAAAAACACTCCACAAACTAGGAATAGCACTTTCTCAACCTGATAAAAGTCAGCTATGGCCACCTCACAGCTGATATGAACAGAGATAAAAGACACAAATTATTGGCCCTGATTCAAGAAAAAAATATAGAATTTGAACAAAGCAAGTAAACAAGTAAAGATATCAAAGTGATAACCAAATATTTTTCACAAATAAAACATCAGGACCAGATCACTTCACTGGTAAATTCTACAAAACATTCAAAGAAGAATTAATACCAGTCCTTTACAAACTTTTTCAAAAGTAGAAGAAAAGGGAACACTTTTCAACTTCTCCTATGAAGACAGTATTATCCTAATACCAAAATAAGATAAACATATCACAGCAAAAGAAAACAACAGACCAATATCCTTTCTGAATGCAAACACAAAAATAAAACAGCATAGTAAAAGGATCATACACCATAACTAAATGGGATTTGTTTCAGGAAATGTAATACTAAAAATTAATTTAATAAAAAAATAAATACTATATGAAAAGTGACACAAAATCCAGCACCTTCTCATGACGAAAACACTCAACAAACTAGAAATAGTAGAGAATTTCTCAACCTGATAAAGGTCATCTATGACCACCTCACAGCTGATATTGTACTTAATGTTGAAAGACTTAATGTTTTTTCCCTGAGATCAAGAACAAGACAAGGATGTTCAGTCTCACCACTTTTATTCAACACAATTTTTTTTTTGAGATGGAGTTTCGCTCTTGTCGCCTAGGCTGGATTACAGTGTCGTGATCTTGGCTCACTGCAACCTCCACCTCCCAAGTTCAGGCAATTCTCCCACCTCACCCTTCCGAGTAGCTGGGACTACAGGCATGAACGATCACACCCAGCTAATTTTGTGTTTCTAGAGGCAGGTTTCTTCATGTTGGTGAGCTGGTCTTGAACTCCTGACCTCAGGTGCTCCGCCTGCCTCGGCCTCCCAAAGTGCTGGGATTACCGGCGTGAGCCACTGTGCCCAGCCAATTCAACATAATTTTTATTAAAATCCTGGCTGGCTTCTTTGTAGAAATGGAAAAGCCAATATTCAAATTCATATGGAATCACAAGGGACCTTGAATTGACAAAACAATCTTGAGAAGGAAGAATAAAGCTGGAGGACTCATACTTTCTGATTCCAAAACTTACTACAAAACTACACTAATTGGACATGTGGCAATGGCATGAGTGTGGACATCAACAGCATAGAATTGAGAAATAAGCCCCCATGTCTATGGTCAACTGATTTTGCAGTAGGGTGGCAAGACCGATCAATGGGGGAAGAATAGTCTTTTCAACAAATGGTGCTTGAATATACTACTGCATATTCACATGCAAAACACTAAAGTTAGACCCTTACTTCACGCTCTGTATAAAAATTAATTCTAAATGGATCATAGATCTAAATATAAGAGTTAAAACTATGAAATTATTAGAAGAAAACATAGTAAATATTCATGACCTTGATTTGAGCAATAAGTTGTTAGATAGAACACGAAAAGCTCAAACAACAAAATTAAAAATTAACAAACTGGACCAAGTCAAAACTAAACATTTTTATGCTTCAAAGGACACTATAAAGAATGTGAAAAAAAAAACCTTCATAAAAAGGAAGGGAAACATTTGCATGTCGCATATCTGATAAAGTCCTTTATCAGATATAAAGAACTATATAAAGAATATATAAAGAACTATATAAAGAATATATAAAGAACTCTTACAACTCAATAATAAGAAAATAAATGACCCAATTAAAAAATAAGGAAAACAGCTGAATAGACATTTCTCCAAAGAAGATCAATAAATATCCAACAAGCCCATAAAAAGATACTCAACATTTTAGACATTAGGAAAATGCAAATCAAAACTGCCATGACACACCACTTCACATCCACTAGGATAACTATAATAAAAAATAATAATTGTTGGCAATGATGTAGAGAAATTGGAATCCTCATATGTTGTTGATGGAAATAAATGATGCAGTCATTTTGGAAGACACTTTGACAATTCCTCAAACAGTTAATTATAGAGTTACTGTGTGACCCAGCAATTCTACTCCCAGGTTTACACCCAACAGAAATGAAAATATATGTCCATACAAAAATTTGTACATGAATGCTTGTAGCAGCACTATTCATAATAACCACAAAGTGAAGCAGCCCAAAAGTTATAAATATAAATAAATTATATGTATATATAATGGTAAATCTATACAGTGAAATATTATTCAGCAATAAACTACTGATAGAAACTACAAAATGAGGCCAGGCGCAGTGGCTCACACCTGTAATCCCAGCACTTTGGGAGGCCGAGGTGGGTGGATCAGTTGAGGTTGGGAGTTTGAGACCAGCCTGGCCAACATGGCAAAACCCCATCTCTATTAAAAATACAAAAATTAGCCAGGCATGGTGGTGGGCACCTGTAATCCCAGCTACTTGGGAGGCTGAGGCAGGAAAATTGCTTGAACCTGGGAGGTGGAGGTTGCAGTGAACTGAGATTGCACCACTTGCCCTCCAGCCTGGGCAACAGAGTGAGACTCTTTCAAAAAAAGAGGAAAAGAAAGAAAGAAATAAGGAAGGAAGGAAAGAAAGAAAGGGAAGGAAGGAAGGAAGGAAGGAAGGAAGAAAGGAAGGAAGGAAAGAAGGAAGGAAGGAAGGAAGGAAAGAAGGAAGGAAGGAAGGAACTACCAAATGGATGAATCTTGAAAACACTATGTTAAGTGGAAAAAGCCAAGCACAAGATGCCACACATTGTCTGATTCCATTTATATAAAAGGTTCAGACAATGGAAAATCTATGGAGAAGAGAAGTAGGATAGTAATTGCCTAGGGACTGGATTGGGGTGTCCCAGGAAGGGAAGGGGATTGGAGAGTGACTGCTAAGGGGTATGTGGTTTGTTTTTTATTTATAAATATATATGGTTGATGGTTGCACAACCCTATGAATATACTAAAAACACATTGAATTGTTTACGTAAAAGGGTCATTTTATGATATGTCAATTATATCTCAATAAAGCTGATAACAAAATGAAACGAAAAAGGAACTCCCCACGTACCTATGTCTTCACACACACACCAACCCATGGATCCTTTTTCTTTCTTTACTACTACCCTGGGTTCCTTTATGACTACTCTTGGTTCCAAACCTAATTTATTAGAAAGCTGTTTATTGCACTAGAATTTATCATTCAGCCATTCTTTTGAAACATCTCAGACACATCCTGATGAGTACTAATTCCTGCATGTAGTAGTCACAGAATCTTACTCTTTTTTTCTGTGTTCATATCTCCTTCCTCCATTCCCGCTATCTCCCCCTCCCTCTTTCTCATGTCTTAATCACGTATCTCTTTTCTCCATTTAGTAGCCATAAGTGAACTTATTTTTAGTATCTTCCTATTGATTGGAATTATATTTCCTTGTGCTTATTTTGATCAATGTACCAGTTCATACTTTTCCCTTAAAAACTTTCTAAAATGTGGGTGGGTGCGATGGTTCATGTCTGTAATCCCAACACTTTGGGAGCTCAAGGCAGGTGAATCCCTAGAGTTCAGGAGTTTGAGAAGCCTGGGCAACATGGCAGAACCCTTTCTCTACAAAAATTAGCCAGGCCTGGTGGTACATGCCTTGTGGTTCCACCTACTTGGGAGGCTGAAGTGGGAGGATCGCTCTACCCTGGGAGGCAGATGTTACAGTGAGCCACGGTGACACCACTGCACTCCAGCCTGGGTGGCAAAGTGAGACCCCATCCCAAAATAATAATAATAATTTTTTAAAAACTTTCTAAAATGTGACTTAAATTGTTTGTGGGTTTGTTTGGTCAGTCAATAAATGTGTTAAATGAGATTAACATAAAAAAATTATTTCAAACCTAATTTATTAGAATGCTATTTATTGCACTGGAATTTATTTTTCAGCCATTCTTTTGAAATATCTCAGACACGTCCTAATGAGTACTAATTCCTGCAGGTAGTAGAGTCACATATCTTTTTCAGAAAAGATATGACAAGTATCTTATGTGAAAGGTACTTAATAGTATATACTATTATATATTAGAACATAATATATTTTTTTTGATACAGAGTCTCGCTCTGTGACCCTTCTTGGCTCACTGCAACCTCCTCCCAGATTCAAGCGATTCTCCTGTCTCAGCATCCTGAGTAGCTGGGATGACAGGCACCTGCCACCATGCTCAGCTAATTTTTGTATTTTTAATAGAGACAAGGTTTCACCATGTTGACCAAGCTGGTCTTGAACTCCTAAACTCAAGCTATTCTACTTCCTTGGCCTCCCAAAGTGCTGGGATTACAGGCATGAGCCACCACCCTCGGCTGAGAACGTGATATCTTAATTCAAGTGAAATTATAGTTAAAACACACATAAATATCTATAAAACAAAACTGTATGGCATACGGGCCATATTTATTTTACATGAATCATTATCATAGAAACTGTTGATAAAATGTAATAATTGCATAACTTCCCTTCCATTTCTATAACATATGAATGTAAGACTTCTCATAACAGGTGTTTTTCGAAGATGGTAGGAGTCCCTTTTAAAAGCATTTATTGAGCGTCTATTAGGTACAAGTTACTTGAATAGCGAATGTGCTATAAAGCAATGAAGCATGACATTTGATTCCTACCCAAGGTGAGGGAGCTTATTCCAGGAAGGCAAACCGTTAAGCAAACACGTAAACTACTGCGGAACCTAAAAAAATGCTGTATCAGAGATAAATCAAGAGCTCTAGCAGCCCCAGGGATGAGACTTTTGTCTGGGAAAGTTTGAGGGAAGTGTAGTTTTGATCTGAAGGGTAATTAGAAAGTTCTCTTACATTCCTACCCCACCTCCTGACTCACCAAGGAACTATCAACTTTAAATTTCTCATCTCTTTCTATTAAAAATAACAGCATTAAATATATACGCACCCAATACAGGAACACCCAGATACATAAGGCAGGTTCTTAATGACTTACAAAGAGACTTAGACTCCCACACAGTAATAGTGGGAGACTTTAACATTATACTGTCAGTATTAGACAGATTAACGAGATAAAAAATTAACAAGGATATCCAGGACTTGAACTCAGACCTGGAACAAGTAAACTTAACAATTATTTACAGAACTCTCCACCCCAAATCCACAAAACATACATTTTTCTCAGTATCACATTACACCTATTTTAAAAGTGACCACAAAATTGGAAGTAAATCACTCCTCAGCAATTGAATAGCATTTCACAGGTTTAAATAAAATATTGGTTGGCTGCTTGTTTGTTATTTTCACCTCTTATTCCTTCCTGTCTCCATTGTTAAGCACAATTATTGGCATAAAAGAGGTTTTTAATACCCATTTTTAGACTGCATTCTAGCCTGGGCAATAGAACAAGAATCCCATTCTCTCTCGCTTTCTCTTCTTTCTTTCTCTCATTCTTTTTTTTTCTTTCTTTCACTCTTTCTTTTCTTTTTCTTTCCAAAAAAAAAATATTAGTATATTCAAATAATGTTCTTATGAGGACTTTAATTAATATCAGTAATAACTGAGTGTAATACCAAAATGAACATCATCAAAATTATTTTAGTGCAATACTGTAATTACTGGCTCACATATTAAAATTCTTAAGTATATTAATGTTTAAATATTCTGAACTCATGTCTGTAATCCTAGCACTTTGGGAGACCGAGGTAGGCGGATTGACTGAGCTTAGGAGTTCAAGATCAGCCTGAGCAGCACGGTGAAACCTCATCCCTACTAAAATATAAAAAATTAGCCATGTGTGGCGGTGTGTGCCTGCAGTCCCAGCTACTTGGGAGGCTGAGGCAGGAGAATTGCTTTAACACAGAAGGCAGAAGTTGCAGTGAGCAGAGATCGTGCTGCTGCACTCCAGCCTGGCCAACAGAGTGAGACTCTGTCTCCCCCGCAAAAAAAAAAAAGAGAAAAAAAAATTCTGAATTCAAAATGTCCAAATTCCGTAAACTTGAACTTTGATTAAAGAACAAAAAGAAGTCTATAGTTATTGGTGACAAAACATTTCTCTCCAAGTAATTCTCATTTCTCTCCTGCATTCTCAAAATATTTTGAGCCAGTAAGCCTCTTATTTTAACATTTAAAAAAATGCATGGACTGGAAACAAGGTCTTTTTTAAAAGATACAAATAGGTTTTATGTATCTTATACTGTATGAAATGTCATACATTACAGTACAGAAATATGAATATATTTGTCCCCCAAACAACACTGGTGGGGTGTGGAGTTGCATAACATATGGTACATGCATTGTATGTTGTAAATATTAAAAAAAAAATCTCTTCTGATGCTAATTTGGCCCCAAGTGTTTTTTTAATTATAAATTGAAAATTTATAATGACATAAATTTATAGGGTACAAAGTGATATTATAATCTCTGAATACAATGTAGAATAATTTAATCAAGCTAGTTAACATAGCTATCACCCCAAATACTTAAATTTTGTGGTGTGAACACTTGAAATTTACTCTCTTAGCAATTTTGAAACTGCTCTAACTATGTTCACCACACTATGCAATAGAACTCAAAACAAAGAAAATTTCTCCTGTCTGAGATTTTGTACCTTTTGATCATTAACTTCCCATTCCTCCAATCCCTCGGCCTTTGTAACCACCATTCAACTCTCTATGAGTTCAATGGTTTTAGATTTCACATGTGAGAACATGCAGTATTTTGTGTTTCTGTGCCTGATTTATCTTATTTCACTTAGCATAATTTTCTCTGATTCCATCCATGTTGTTGCAAATAAGACAATTTCTTTCTTTTTCAAGGCTAAATAGTATTCCATTGTGTATAAATACCAGATTTAAAAAAAATCTATTCACCTGTAATCAACCTAAGTATTGATTGATACTTAGGTTGATTCCTTAACTTGTCTATTGTTAATGGTTCTGCAATGAACATGAGAGTGCAGAAATCTCTTTGACAAAATGTTTTCAAGTCTTTTGGGTAAATTCCACAAATGTGTTGGCTGGATTAAATGGTAATTCTGTTTTTAGTTTTTTGAGGAACATCCATACTATTTTCTATACAGGCTGTACTAATTTACATCCCCATTAACAGTGTACAAGGGTTCCCTTTTCTCCATATCCTTGCCAATAGACTTGGCTTTTGTCTGTTTGATGAAAGCCAATCTGACAGGTGTGACATGATATCTCATTGTGATTTTAGTTTGCATGTCTCTAATGATTAGTGATGCTGAGCATTTTTTCATATATCTGCTGGTCATTTGTATGTCTTTTGAGAAATCTCTATTCATATTGGGTTTTATTTTTATTTTTGATTAGTTATTTTGAGATTATTTTGACTCACAAGAGTTGAAAAAATAGTACAGAGAGTTCCTATATACTCTCTACTCAACCTTACTTCTCCTCATGTTAATATCTTACATGACTAAAGAATAATTCTCCAAACTAAGAAATCAACCGTGATTAAATAACTTAAATAAATAATTTATTCAGATTTAATCAGTTTTTCCACCAATGTCACTTCTCTTTCCCAAGATCCAATCCAGGATCTCATACTACATTTAGGTGTTGTGTCTCCTTATTTGCATAGTCTGTGACATTTCCTCAGTCTTGTTTGTTATGACTTTAATACACTAAAGTGTACTGGTCAGAAGTATTTTATAAAATGTCTCTCTGCTTGGGTTTGTCTGATGACTTCTCATGATTAGACGAGGTGATACATTAGAAAAGATGGTCAATTTGCCTTTCTGAGAGCAATGTATCTAGGGCCCATAATGCTGCTATGTAGTGCTGGTGACATTAACCTTGACCACTTGGTTAAGCTGGTATCTGCCAGGATTTGTTACTGTAAAACTACCATTTTCTCTTCACGTGGCATTTTTATAGAAAACAAATCATCAGGAGCCTAGGTAGCTTTGGGTACAAACGTTGCCATTTAATAACATCAAACATGCCGAACAAACTTTGTTGAAGAAATGATGCACCAATACTCAGGCAAATGACTGTTCTTAAAAGATAAGAACAGTTCCTCTTTTGTGATCATTCTAATGAAAAAAATTAAGAGTTCATAGATTAAAATGCTAAAAATATAGAATATTTTATATATACTTTTATTCAAATATAGCTGTACTTTTAGTAAGGAAACAGAAAAAAACACTAAAAATAATATAATTCTTTTTTATTTTACTTACCTTATTCTAAATCTTGTTCTACTTACATTTCAGTAAGTAAGAAAGTCTTGGCTTTCCCATAATGGATATAAATTATTACAATCAGTTTTCAAAGTATAGACTGGGTATGTATTAGTTTGCTACAGCTGCCATAACAAAGTACCACAACTGTGTGACTTAGAACAACAGAATTTTACTGTCTTATAGTTCTGGAGGTTAGAAGTCTGAAATCAAGGTGTCAGCAAGACCATTTTCCTTCTGAAGGCACTAGGGAAGATGGGTTCCATGCTTCTCTCCTAGTTTCTTTTAACATTGGGTATTCTTCTTGTGTCTTCACGGGTGCTTCTTGCAGTGTATGTCACTGTGTCTAAATTTCTCCTTTTATAAGGATATTGGATATACATTGGATTAGTGCCCAATCTAATGATCTCATTTTAACTTGATTAGCTCTCTAAGGTATCTATATCCAAGTAAGGTTACATTCTGAAGTACTAGGGGGTAGGACTCTAACTTGTGTTTTTTGAGGGGGAGGATACAATTTAACCTATTACATTTGCTTTATTTTTAAGAGTACTTAATTGACTTGAACACATTATCTTTCTCAAGTAACCTACTACTAAAATACCAAATTAAAACTACGAAGTTCTACTAAAAAGTGAAGTAAAATAATATTCCAAAAATACTTGTGATCAAACCTTTCATTAAGTAAACCCCACTGCAAAAAGACTAGACAGTTGAAAATTCAACAGCCTAGCCAGGCGCGGTGGCTCATGCCTGTAATCTCAGTACTTTGGGAGGCTGAGGCAGGCGGATCACTTGAGGTCAGGAGTTCAAGACCAGCCTGGCCAACATGGTGAAACCCTGCCTCTACCAAAAATACAAAAATTATTAGGCCATGGAGGCAAGCACCCAGCTACTTGGGAGGCTGAGGTGAGAGAATCACTTGATCTCGGGAGGTGGAGGTTGCAGTGAGCTGAGATTATACCACTGCACTCCAGCCTGGACAACAGAGTGAGACCCTGTCTCAAAAAAGAAATAAAATTCAAGAGGCTTTATTTAGGATTTATAGATGCCTGCAACATTGACACATCAACTAAAATTAAAAATCAATGTTGCAATAGTTCACAGTATAACATAAATACTCAAAGAAACTTTGGCTTTATCCACAAACCGTCAAGAGCAGGCCTATCTTATTCCCTGGTGATTCTCTGCTAAGTGTAAACTTAAGTTCTCTCTGTTTGTTATGTTGAGTTCTAGTTAAACCATAACTTTTGACTTTCAGGTTTGTTTTTTATATACTGCCTCTTCAGTAATCTCAACTGATCTTTTAAGATTCCTTATTCTGTGGCTTATGATGCCCATCCCCAACTAAAATCTGCATTGTCACTTGATATTACCAGAGCAATGCACAGGACAGCTCAGAAAACTTATTAATCAGAGTTAATTATTGTTTAAGCTTCAAGTCTTAGTCCTGTAAATTCATCTCTCCTTCCCTTCCTTTCCTCAATAATTACTTCTTATTATTATATTTTGTGCCAGGCGCTGACTGGATACATATTGGTAAAACAGATAAAGTCCTTGCCCTTTTAATGTAGAAGAAGAGGCAAATAAGTAGAACACCACCAAATGTTTAATTATAAATTGTGAAGAGTGCTATGGAGGAAATTATAGGTACAGCAATTAGCTAGACACTATGATTGATTAGAGGTCTAATTAAGGTCTGTATTAGTCAAGATTCTTCAGAAAACAGAACAAACAGGATACACTGATTTATTATATAAGATTTATTATAAGGAACTGAAATTATAGAGGCTGACCCAGGAAAGTTGGTGGTATAATTCTGAGAACCGAAGGGCTGATGGTGTTAAGTCCCAGTCATGGGAGAAGACTGATGTCCCAGATCAATCAGTCAAGCAAATGGAACTATTCCCCTCTTCCTCCATTTTATTGTTCTCTTTAGTTAACAGATTAGATGATGCCCACCTACACTGGGGAGGACAATGTGCTCAGTCCTCTGATTCAATTGATAAACACCTTTACAGACACACCCAGAAATAATGTTTAACCTGAGCACCCATAAGCCAGTCAAGTGGACACAACAAATTAATTATTGTAATATCTCAGGACATCTAGCCTGAGACAAAGCATGAGGAAGAACCAGCTTTATGAAGATCTTCCAGACAGAAGGAGAATATATTTGAAAATCTGAATTGGGAAAGAATGTTTTTTATCCGAAGAAGTAAAAGGTCAGGGAGGCTGAAAGATAAAGGGTCAGAATGAGAACAGTACTGGGTAAGTTTGAAAAGGCAGGCAGGATTAGGTCACAGAGGATGTGCAGCCTTATGTAAAAATTAAATTGAAAGTACAAAACATCCAACTAGATATGGCTAGGTGAAAAGGTTAATCTGGCTAGGAGAAAAGATTAATCTAATGACTCATGTAACTCAAAAGCCTTTAGAAATGGCTCATTTTATAGATGAAGAAGCTAGACTGAAGGTATACCAAGACCTAATTTCTCTCTCCTCTTCTGGTTCTACCTTCTCAGATGGGCCCTTCTTCCAAGGCTTCTGGAGTGGGAAGCTGCAGAGGTCAGTAAGAGGAGAGGTGTTTTTCCTCCCCCAGCACCAACAAAAATCCCAGAATGGAATCTCTTCGCTTTGATTAATTGACTTATATTGTGTCCATTCCTTAACAAATCATTGTCTAGGAAAGATGAGGTTTGAATTGGCTAGGCTGGGTCACATGCCACACATCTGTAGTGTTTTAGGTGAAAATTTTTTTTGAAGTAAGTGAGCTACTTTGGGGTGGGAGACAACTGCTGGTAATGGTGGAGGAGTGAAGTGGTCCCATGAATCCTCCACAGAGAATAATTACTAAAATTGGGCTAAAAAAAACCCTGAAGATACAGGAAAGCATCCAGAAGCAGAAGGAAGGCAGAGAAGAGTTTAATCTGGAAATATGGTTAACAAGAAGTAAAAAGTATGACTTTGTAGCTTTCTGGTCTAATAATGCTGCCTAAACCACATAGTTATAATTACAGATAATGGTCAAATAAAAAACAGCAGGCTTATCAACTAAAGGTGTAAGAGGTCAGAATTCAGAGCTAAGGCAGCATCTTGAAATTTAAGGGGGAAATCTTGGTAGTGAGCAAACCACAAAAAGTATGAGACCCAAATTCAGAGTTTTAAATTATCCAAATGCCTAGCTGCAAGTATAATATGTATGAATGAAAAAGGACTCCAGGGTCACTACAAAATAGCCGGCAGAGAATGAAGATAAATCTACTCTCAAAAAGCAAAGCTATATACAGCAGATCTGCTAAGTTTTATGTATTTCTTTATTTAAAGTACACTCCCTCATCGTGATTATCTCAGGCAGCAGAAAGTCTGAAGTGTCAAAGTACTGAGCCCAAAGCTGGCAAAGCAACTGGAAATTAGGGGGTAATCTTAGAAGCAAAAAACAAAAACAAAAACTAAAAAGAAACCCCAAAAAAGAAACAGAGAAAAGAAGACTCATCTCTACCTAAATACTTTGCCAACCAATAATTTTCACAGGTACAGGGGAGACCCACAGAAGTCTAGTACAAAAAAGCAGAAGTGGGAAGCCAAAAGAATCACAGCACAAATATTATCAGTACATTTTTTAACCACAGTAAAACTAAAATGAATATCAATTTTAAAAACTAAATGTTGATGACTTCCAAATAAACCATCAGCCAAAGAAGAATTAACACAGGAAAACAGAAAACATTTTTACTGGAATGGTAAAAAATGACACATAAAACTTATGTGCTGCAGCTACAGCAGTAATTACAAGGGAAATTCATAGTATTAAATACATATATAAGAAAAGGACAAAGGTGCTAAATAAAAGATCTAAGCTTATTAGATCTGAGCTTATTAGACCTGAGCCAGGTGCAGTGGCTCACCCCTGTAATCCCAGCACTTTGGGAGGCTGAGACAGGCAAATTACAAGGTCAGGAGTTTGAAACCAGCCTGGCCAACATAGTGAAACCCCGTCTCTACTAAAAATATGAAAAATTAACCAGGCATGGTGGCAGGCACCTGTGATCCCAGCTACTTGGGAGGCTGAGGCAGGAGAATTGCTTGAGCCCAGGAAGTGGAGGTTGCAGTGAGCCGAGATTGGACCACTGCACTTCAGCCTAGGTGACAAAAAAAAGAAAAAGAAAGTAGGAAAAAGAAGAGAAAATCATACCCACAAAAAACAGAAGGAAATAATAGTAAGAGCAGAAATTAACGAGAGAAAAAGACAGAAAACTGAGAAAACTCAATGAAACCAAAAGCTTGTTCTTAAAAAAAATATGTAAAATTGAAAAACTTCTAATCACTAAAAAGAAAAGACATAAGTTATGCATATCAATGATAAAAGAAAAAGCATCTCTACCAATCATACAGACATTAAAAGAATGAGGTGATACCTGGAACAACTTTAGGCCCATACATTTAATAACGTAGATGAAATGAACAATAATGTAGATGAAATGAACAAATTCCTTGAAAGACACCAACCAAAGCTCACTCAAGGAGGAAAAGATACCCTGAATTGTTCGACACCTATATTATTTGTTTATTTTATTCATTCATTTATTTATTCTTTTGAGACAGGAGTCTCACTCTGTCCCCAGGCTGGAGTGTAGTGTTACAATCTTGGCTCACTGCAACCTTCGTCTCCCGGGTTCAAGCAATTCTCCTGCCTCAGCCTCTCGAGCAGCTGGGATTACAGGTGCCCACCAAAGAGTTTGGCTAATTTTTTATATATATTTTTTAGTAGAGACGGTGTTTCACCATGTTTGCCAAGGCTGGTGTTGAACTTCTGACCTCATGATCTGCCTGCCTCGGCCTCCCAAAGTGCTGGCATTACAGGTGTAAGCCACCACACTTGGCCTATACCTACATTTTAAAAGGTGAATTCATGATTTAATATCTTACAACAACAACAACAACAACTTAAATAACCAAAACTCTCCAGGCCCAGACATTTCACCAGTGAATTCTACCAAACATTTAGAGAAAAAATAATATCAATTCTATATTCTTTCAAAAATAAAAGAGAGGCAGGAATTTTACCCACTCATTTCCAACAAATTAATTGTAAGAAAACTATAGACCAATAACCCTTATGAACACAGGTGTAAAATTCCTTAGGAAAATTTTAGCAAATCAAACCCAACAGTGTTTTATTTCTATACTTGCTTCCTGCATGACCAACAGTATTTTGAAAGGATAACCCATCATAATCAAATGGCATTAATTCTTGAAATGCAAGGTTGGCTTAAGTATAAAAAATTAATCAATGTAATTTGCCAAAATAGCAAGTTAAAAGGGAAAAGCCATGTGATCATTTCAATAAGTGCAGAAAATACATGTGACAATCTTTAATACCAATTTATAATAAAAAACTCTCAGCAAAGAAGGAATAGAAGGTAACTGTCTTAGTGATTGCCAGGGTGGGGATGGAGGGAAGAATTTAACTTCAAAAAGATACAAGGCGACTCCCTGGAATAATAAATTTGTTCTACAGCCTGGAGGTTACATGAGTATCTACATTTGTCAAAATTCATTAAAGTATACATTTAAAGTGGTGAATTATATTGCATAGAAATTACACCAAAATAAAGAAATTAAAAGTAGGAGGGTTTGCATATGTAGCTTCACTCTGTTCTGAGAGGAACAGATAAAAGCAGGGCAAGCACAGAAGGGAGAG
Source organism: Cacajao melanocephalus (assembly GCA_963573385.1). NCBI lineage: Eukaryota > Metazoa > Chordata > Mammalia > Primates > Pitheciidae > Cacajao > Cacajao melanocephalus. The sequence continues at coordinate 14,732 of CAUYLG010031808.1, read as the reverse complement.
GCCAGTTAGAATGAACTGCAATGATACAGGTGAGAGATTTTAGTGTAGACTAGGGCAGTGGTAGTAGAGACAGAAAGAAGTGTAGAGACTCAAGGTTTACTCTGAAGGTAGAATCAACAGAATTTAGATGTGGGGGTGAAAGAGAAACAGATAAATCCAGAGACCACCATATCTATGGCTTAAGCTACCGGATGAATAGTGGTATCATTTAATGATAGAGAATGTGAAGGAAACAGGTTTTGGGAGAAAACCAAAAGTTTGGTTTTGGGATGCGTTAAACTGGTTAAGTTTGAGATGCCTATGAAACATCTAGTAAAACGTGTATGTTCATGAGCTCAGAGAGAAAGTCTGGGCAGAGTCTTTCTATAGGTATAATTAAACAACAAGCCAGGAGATAACAGGCCTCAGAATCAAGACTTGGAAAATGCAACATTTACGAGTAAGGGAATCTGGGGGAAAAAACTTAAGAAGGAGTTGTATTAAAAAATGTAGAGAAAAACCCAAGACTGGTATAATGGAAGCTAAAAGGAAAGATTTTCAAGAAGAAGAGAGTGGTCTGCTATGTCAAATTCTGCTGAGGTTGAGTGAGATGAGGATAGAAAGGTGACATTGGTACGAGTTGAGACAAGAGTGAAAGACAAGAAGAAAGCATATGTAACTACCTCCTTTCAGAAGTTGGGCTGTGAACATTTTAACAGAAAATAGGGCAATAACTAGAAGAGTACTGGGGATATAAAAATAATTTTGGGGTCAAGTGCAGTGGCTTACATCTGTAATCTCATCACTTTGGGAGGCTGAGGCAAGAGGATCGCTTTAGCCCAGGAGTTTGACACCAGGCTGGGCAATACAGTTAGTCTCTACAAAAACTGAGAAAATTAACTGGGCATACCTGCAGTCCCAGCTACTAAAGAGGGTGAGGTGGGGGGACTGACTGAGCCACATAGGTCGAAGCTGCAGTGAGCTGTAATCACACCACTGCACTGCAGCTAGGCAACAGAGTAAGACTCTGCCTCCTGCAGCTCCCCCTAAAAAGAAGAGTTTTTTGTACATACCAGTTTTTTTAGGATGGGTGATATTAAGAGCATGCTTTTATACTGATACACGTGATCCAGTAAATAAAGGAGAATTAATGATACAGTATAGAAGAAATTAAGTCCTGAAAAAGTCCTTTATAATCTTTAATAAAAAACCAATAGATATTTGCTATTGTTGGTGAAAGTTAACAGCCGTATTACACTGAGTTAAGCATTGATTCTATTTGGCTTAATTTATATTCTTACATAAAACAGGAATGAGATCTGTAATAAATATACATAAGCTAGATGCTCTACTGAAATAGTTTTTTTTTAAAAATGGGCTGCTGAAATGATAATACAGTTCATATACGTGTATCAGAAAAGTTTATTACCATGAAGAGCTGGGGAGACATGGCAGAGGAGCTATAATCAGATGAGTTCAAATGGGTAGATAATTGGTTAATTCAAGATTTGTTTCAGCTTCTTTTTAGTGTGCCTTCCAATGATGTAGGAGCTGGCAGCTGAAAACTACATTTACAAGTCTCTCCTGCAGCCAGGGTTCTGAAAGTAATTTAGATTCTGCCATTCAGATGTATTTGGAAGAATTAAAAACTGTTAAGTAAATGGTAGCACACAAAGTACCCATTTTGCTGGTTCAAATCCAGCAGGCAGTGCAAAAAAGCCCTGGAGTTCTGTTGGTGGTTTATGATTACTGGACTGTAATCATTCATATGGGCCAGGGGCCAGCTCTTCAATAATTTTATAAGTACTTACTTCCTTATATTAAATTTCTTTCTGCTTAAAATAGCTTTAGTGATTTCTCTTATCTCTAGCTGAATTGACTAATATGTTAACCAACAGCCCAAAGTGATGAGAGTTCCAAAACCAAAAAGCCAATTCAGTCTGTCACACCGGCCTGATATGGAATAACTATATACTTTTTTTGTTTTAAGTTCCAGGATACATGTGCTGAATGTGCAGGTTTGCCACATAGGTATATATGTGCTATGGTAGTTTCTTGCACCTATCAACCTGTCATGTAAGGGTTTTAAGCCCCGCATGCATCAGGAATTTGTCCTAATACGCTCCCTTCCCTTGCCCCCAATCCTCTGACAGCAGCCACTGTGTGATGATCCCCTCCCTGTGTCCATGTGATCTCATTGTTCAACTCCCACTTATGAGTGAGAACATGTGGTGTTTGGTTTTCTGTTCCTGTGTTAGTTTGCTGAAAATGATGTTTTCCAGCTTCATCCATGTCCCTGCAAAGGACATGAACTCATCCTTTTTTATGGCTGCATAGTATTATATAGCATATATATATACCATATTTTCTTTATCCAGTCTACCACTGATGGGCATTTGGATTGGTTCCAAGTCTTTGCTATTGTGAACAGTGTTGACACTCACAAGTGTGCATGTGTTTTTATAACAGAATGATTTATAATCCTTTGGGTATATACCCAGTAATGGGATTGCTGGGTCAAATGGTATTTCTGGTTCTAGATCCTTGAGGAATTGCCACACTGTCTTCCACAATGGTTGAACTACTTTACACTCCCACCAACAGTGTAAAAGCATTCCCATTTCTCTACATCCTCTTCAGCATCTGTTGTTTCCTGACTTTTTAATGACTGCCATTCTAAGTGGCATGAGATGGTATCTCATTGTGGTTTTGATTTGCATTTCTCTAATGACCAGTGATGATGAGCTTTTTTTCACATATTTGTTGGCAGCATACATGTCTTCTTTTGAGAAGTGTCTGTTTGCATCTTTTGCTCACTTTTTGATGGGCTTGGTTTTTTTTCTTGTAAATTTGTTTAAGTTCTTGTAGATTCTGGATATAAGTTGTAAGAAAGGGGTCCAGTTTCAGTCTTCTGCATATGGCTAGCAGTTTTCCCAACACCATTTATTAAATAGTGAATCCTTTTCCCATTGCTTGTTGTCAGGTTTGTCAAAGATCACATAGTTGTAGATGTGTGGCATTATTTCTGAGGCCTCTGTTCTGTTCCATTGGTCTATATATTTGTTTTAGTACCAGTATCATGCTGTTTTGATTACTGTAGCTTTGTTATATAGTTTGAAGTTAGGTAGCGTGATGCCTCCAGCTTTGTTCTTTTTGCTTAGGATTGTCTTGGCTATACAAACTCTTTTTTGGCTTCATAAGAAATTTAAAGTAGTTTTTTCAAATTCTCTGAAGAAAGTCAATGGTGGCTTGATGGGACAACATTGAATCTATAAATTACTTTGGGCAGTATAGCCATTTTCATGATATTGATTCTTCCTATCCATGAGCATGGAACTTTTTCCATTTGTTTGTGTCCTCTCTTATTTCCTTGAGCAGTGGTTTGTAGTTCTCTTTGAAGAGGTCCTTCACATCCCTTGTAAGTTGTATTTCTAGGCATTTTATTCTCTTTGTAGCAATTGTGAATGTTAGTGCACTCATGATTTGGCTCTCTGTTTCTCTATTATTGGTGTACAGAAATGCCTGTGATTTTTGCACAGTGATTTTTGTATCCTGAGACTTTGCTGAAGTTGCTTATCAGTTTAAGGAGATTTTGGGCTGAGACGATGAGGTTTTCTAAATATACAATCATGTCATCTGCAAAAAGAGACTATTTGACTTCCTCCCTTGCTATTTGAATGCCCTTTATTTATTTCCCTTGCCTGATTGTCCTGGCCAGAACTTCCAATACTAAGTTGAATAGGAGTGGTGAGAGAGGGCATTCTTGTCTTATGCCGGTTTTCAAAGGGAATGCTTCCAGCTTTTGCCCATTCGGTATGACATTGGCTTGGGTTTACCATAAAAAGCTTTTATTATCTGGAGATATATTCCATCATTACCTGGTTTATTCAGAGTTTTTAGCATAAAGGGCTGCTGAATTTTATTGAAGGCCTTTTCTGCATCTATTGAGATAATCATGTGGTTTTTGTCATTGGTTCTGTTTATGTGATGGATTACATTTATTGATTTGTGTATGTTGAGCCAGCCTTGCATCCCAGGGATGAAGCCAACTTGATAGTGAAGGAAAAGCTTTTTGATGTGCTGCTGGATTTGGTTCGCCAATATTTTATTGAGGATTTTTGCACCAATGTTCATCAGGGATATTGGCCTGAAATTTTCTTTTTTTTGTTGTTGTGTCTCTGCCAGGTTTTGGTATCAGGATGATGCTGGTCTCATAAAATTAGTTAGGGAGGATTCCCTCTTTTTCTATTGTTTGGAATAGTTTCAGAAGGAATGGTACCAGCTCCTCTTTGTACCTCTGGTAGAATTCAGCTGTGAATCTGTCTGGTCCTGGGCTTTTTTTGGCTGGTAGGCTATTAAGTACTGCCTCAATCTCAGAGCTTGCTATTGGTCTATTCAGGGATTCAACCTCTTCCTGGTTTAGTCTTGGGAGTCTAATTCTCTTTGTATGTCCAGGAATTCATCCATTTCGTCTAGATTTTCTAGTTTGTTTGCATAGAGGTGTTTATAGTATTCTCTGATGGTAGTTGGTATTTCTGTGGCATCAGTGGCAATATCCACTTTATCATTTTTTATTGCATCTATTTGATTCTTCTCTTTTTTCTTCTTTATTAGTCTGACTAGCAGTCTATCTATTTTGTTGATCTTTTCAAAAACCCAGCTCCTGGATTCACTGATGTTTTTGAAGGGCTTTTTGTGTCTCCATATCCTTCAGTTCTGCTGTGATCTTAGTTATTTCTTGTCTTCTGTTAGCTTTTGAATTTGCTTGCTCTTGCTTCTCTAGTTATTTTAATTGTGAGGTTAGGGTGTCAATTTTATATCTTTCCTGCTTTCTTCTGTCAGCAGTTAGTGCTATAAATTTCCCTCTAAACACTGCTTTAAATATGTCTCAGATATTCTGGTACATTGTATCTTTGTTCACATTGGTTTCAAAAATGTTATTTATTCCTGCCTTAATTTTCTTATTTACCCTATAGTCATTCAGGAGCAGGTTGTTCAGTTTCCATGTAGTTGTGCAGTTTTGAGTGCTTTTCTTAATCCTGAGTTCTAATTTGATTGCACTATGGTTTGAGAGACTGTTTGCTATGATTTCCATTCTTTTGCATTTGCTGAGGAGTGTTTTACTTCCAATTATGTGATAAATTTTATAATAAGTGTGATGTGGTGCTGAGAATGTATATTCTGTTGATTTGGGGTGGAGAGTTCTGTAGATATTTACTAGGTCCACTTGGTCCAGAGCTGAGTTAAAGTCCTCAATATCCTTGTTAATTTTCTGTCTCGTTGATCTGTCTAATATTGGCAGTGGGGTGTTAAAGTCTCCCACTATTATTGTGTGGGAGTCTAACTCTCTTTGTATGTCTCTAAGGACTTGCTTTATGAATCTGGGTGCTCTTGTATTATGTGCATATATATTTGGAATAGTTAGCTCTTCTTGTTGCCTTGATCCCTTTACCATTATGTAATGCCCTTCTTTGTCTTTTTTGATCTTTGTTGGTTTAAAGTCTGTTTTATCAGAAACTAGGATTATAATCCCTGCTTTTTTTTCTCTTTCCATCTGCTTGGTAAATATTCCTCCATCCCTTTATTTTAAGCCTAGGTGTGTCTTTGCACGTGATATGGGTCTCTTGAATACAGCACATTGATGGGTCCTTACTCTTCATCCAATTTGCCAGTCTGTATATTTTAATTAGTTGGTGCATTTAGCCCATTTACATTTAAGGTTAATATTGTTATGTGTAAATTTGATCCTATTATTATAGTGGTAGCTGGTTATTTTGTCTGTTCATTGATGCAGTTTCTTCATAGTGTCAATGGTCTTTACAATTTGGTATGTTTTTGCAGTGGCTGGTACTGTTTTTTCCCTTTCCATATTTAGTGCTTCCTTCAGAAGCTCTTGTAAGGCAGGCCTGGTGGTGACAAAAATCTCAGCAGTTGCTTTTCTGTAAAGGATTTTATTTCTCCTTCACTTATTAAGTTTAGTTTGGCTAGATAGGAAATTCTGGGTTGAAATTATTTTCTTTAAGAATGTTGAATATTGGCCCCCACTCTCTTCTGGCTTGTAGGGTTTCAGCAGAGAGATTTGCTGTTAGTCTGATGGGATTTCCTTTGTGGGTAGCCCAACTTCTCTCTGGCCGCCCTTAGCATTTTTTCCTTCAATTCAACCTTGGTGAATCTGATGATTATGTGTCTTGGGGTTGGTCTTCTTGAGGAGTGTCTTTGTGTATTTCCTGAATTTGAATGTTGGTCTGTCTTGCTAGGTTGGAGAAGTTCTCCCGGATAATATCCTGAAGAGTGTTTTTCAACTTGGTTCTATTCTCCCCGTCATTTTCAGGTACACCAATCAAATGTAGGTTTGGTCTTTTCACATAATCCCATATTTCTTGGAGGCCTTGTTAATTCCTTTTCATTCTTTTTTCTCTAATCTTGTCTTCATGCTTTATTTCATTAAATTGATCTTCAATCTCTGATATCCTTTCTTCTGCTTGATCGATTCGGCTACTGATACTTGTGTATGCCTCACGAAGTTCTTGTGCTGTGTTTTTCAGCTCCATCAGGTCATTTATGTTCTTCTCTAAACTGGTTATTCTAGTTAGTAATTCCTCTAACCTTTTTTCAAGGTTCTTAGCTTCCTTGCATTGAGTTAGTACATGGCCCTTTGGCTTGGAGAAGTTTGTTATTACCCACCTTCTGAAGCCTACTTCTGTCAATTTGCCAAACTTATTCTCTGTCCAGTTTTGCACCCTTGCTGGTGAGGAGTTGTGATTCTTTGGAGGAGAGGAGGTGTTCTGGTTTTTCTTCATCTTCATAGACTTATCTACCTTTGGTCTTTGATGCTGGTGACGTTCGGATGGGGTTTTTGTGTGGACATCCTCTTTGTTGATGTTGATGCTATTCCATTCTGTTTGTTAATTTTCTTTCTAATAGTCAAGTCTCTCTACTGCAGGTCTGCTGGAGTTTGCTGGATGTCCATTCCAGACCTTGCTTGTCTGGGTTTCACCAGCAGAGGCTGAAGAATAGCAAAGATTGCTGCCTGTCCATTCCTCTGGAAGCTTCTTCCCAGAGGGGCACCTGCCAGATGCCAGCCAGAGCTCTCCTATATGAAATGTCTGTCGGCCCCTGTTGGGAGGCATCTCCCAGTCAGGAGACATGGGGGTCAGAGATTCACTTGAGGAGGTGCTCTGCCCCTTAGTGAGCTTAAGTGCTATGCTAGGAGATCTGCTGCTCTGTTCAGAGCCAGCAGGCAGGAACATTTAATTCTGCTGAAGCTACACCCACAGCCACTCCTTTCCCTAGGTGCTCTGTCCCAGGGAGATGGGAGTTTTATCTATAAGCCCCTGACTAGGGCTGCTGTAAAAGGCTTTATTTTAAACATGGACTACAACTCTGTGAAAGTTAAAAAAACTATTTTACCTACAAAATGAAAAAAACTCATTTTGTAGGTACTAAAAATATGCGTTAATAGATGATGTATTTCTGGGTAAATGGAATTATACTTTCATTCAAAATAAGCATCTCAATATAAATACTCTACACCCTTTTTTACTGGTACCAAATAACGATAAAAAAATGCATCTCTTTCTAGACAAGATTTCCAATGTTATTCAGCAACTGAGCATACTCCATCCTTTCTGCAGCTTCCAACCACATACTAACAAAAAATGGTGCCCAACATATGACTCGTGAGAATCACAAGCAATTCCAATGTCACTAATTCAGAAAACTAAATGAGAAAAAAGTGTTCAGAACACTCAGAACCTGAACTCAAGGACGCTACTGAAGCCTTCAACATAAGAAGACATTTCTTTTGGAATACTATGTATGTTAAAGACTAATTCAGAAATAAATACAAAGACAGCAGATTAGAATACACTGAAAGGAGTTCACAACAAAGGAAAGAGAAAGAAGAGTTTTAAAAAACCAGGAAAATATAATTACACAAGTACAACTGTGTGCAATCATTTACATAAAGTTATCTAAGTAAAAAGTCAATCACAGCATTGCTATTTTTGAACACAGTATATCATCAGAGCCTTGGACACTTTACAGTCCAGCCATCATTTTACATATAAAGGAAATGTGAACAAACTTGTTAATTACTTGATGAAGACTGCACACAGGTTGGAGCAGAAATTATATTAATTTAAAAAATATATATAGTGCTATTTTAGTTATTTTGTAATCCCTAGGAATACATTAGAAAATGATTCAATGATAATATAACGACAAAATGACATCCTTCTTGTGATTCTATTGATTGGAAAACCAAAAATAATTGAAAACATTTATTTGACAATTTGCTAGGATATTTTGTAAGCAAATATTACGTATTTATGCAAAAGTTTCAAGTTTAATTATGAATAAGTAAAATATTGTTTAGGTTACTCTTTATAAACATGAAATGATCTATAAGGAATAGTTAAAGTTAAAATGCTTCCTATCAATCAATAAATGAATTAATTAATTTTAGGTATTTAATAAAAGGGATGTATTCTATCAAAACTGTGTAAAAGAGCCAAGAGTGATTTTGGGAGGTAAAGATATCTTCTACCTAATTAATCAAAATTGAGCATATTTTCACTTCTGAAATAAAGCTCTCCTTTTAGGCAAATATAAATTTTATTCCTGTTCAAGAAAAACTTGTTATGCTCTATAAAAATATTTTCCATCAAGTAAATGATCTGCCTTAGTATATACATCTGTGAACTGGAGTAGTTGGAGTTTACAAAGATCATTTCAAATAATGGAAGCAAATCTAGGGCAGTGTCTACCAAGCACTTCCTTGTATTTCATTCCTTCATGGGCCTATTGTTTTAAAAGACTTTATTAATTTATTAATTAAAATGATAAAACATATTAAGATATCAAGATTCAACTCTCAAAGACAAGCATGGAATACCCAGTGCTATCCCAGTGTAAACTCCAGAAAAAGCAAAAATACTAGGTGTTTAACCTAGCCTTTATTCAACAAGTCAATGCAAGTCATGAGAACATTTTATTCAGAGCGTAATAAAATAGTATGCAAATTATTAGAAGAATGGCATTTTAAAATTGAGTTAATAAATGGTATTTACCACATGGGTTGATTGTAGAGCTAAGTGAAGCAACTCCAGTGGAAAGGCCACCTTTTGAAACTACTGAAGCCACAGAAGGTGTCGAAGATGAAGGTGGTGTAGTAGAGGAGGCTACTGAGGATGGTAATCGTTCTCCAGACTCCATATCTATGAGAAGGCAAAATGTTAATTCTCAGTATCAGGTAAAAGGTTTTTCAAAAGAATTCAACATATTTAAACATTTTTGTATACTTTTAAAAGTATAAAATAAATTTAGAAATATATGTTCTTTGGAAAGATAAAATATGGAGTAGTTAAAAACAATATAATTAAAAATACCAACTTATGGGATAAGTTTAAGTATACCAACTTCTCTCGAGTTTTTCTTATACCCCAAAAGTTAATAGTGGTTTGAATATAGTAATTTTACACAAATATGTGTTGCCACAACCATAAATTAAGATGTTATATTCATCTTGCTCATCCCAAATCTCATCATCTATTCACTTGCAACGTAATTCCTATGTTACCTTAATGAACAACAACAAAAATACCATCATATTTGAATGGACTGCATCTTCATCTTCTAAATCCAGATAGCAATATACTTGTAGGTCTTTGGTGTCCCAGAATCCGGCCTGGGAACCCCCAATACAGTGAACATCCCCCCGTCCCTCAAAAAAGGCAAATACATTTCAGAGTTTTACTGGAGGCAAATTTAAATGATGATTTCAAAACAGCCTTAGTATGTCACCCATTTAAAATGACAAAAACAGGCTGGGAGTTGTGGCTCACACCTGTAATTTCAACACTTTGAGAGGCTGAGGTGGGCAGATCACCTGAGGTCAGGGCTTTGAGACCAGCCTGGCCAACATGGTGAAACCCCGTCTCTACCAAAAATACAAAAATTAGCTGGGTGTGGTGGCGGCTGCCTGTAATCCCAGCTACTTGGGAGGCTGGGGCAGTAGAATCGCTTGAACCTGGGAGGCAGAGATTGTAGTGAGCCAAGATCACGCCACTGCACTCCAGCCTGGGAGACAAGAGCAAAACTCTGTCTCAAAAAAAAAATGACAAAAGCACTTCTAATCATCTTTATTAATTTGTTTGGCTTTGTAGGTACAGTCTTGCATTGGTTTTATTGCAATAACTGATGCTGATATTAATAATCTGGAATATAATGGGAATTTTATATTCATTTTTATACTCTATGCATGCACTGATCCCACAATCAAGCAAGAAAGTCATTAAATTCACAGATGCTTTAAAGAGAATATAATCTACAATAAGAAAAAAACTACTGCTTACTTACAAGTGAATTTCTGATCAGCCACATGAAAACTCTCACCATTTAAATAATCTAACTACAGAAAGATTTCTGTATTGAATTCTACAGGCAACTCATAGAATAACTGTATATTTACTAAGAAAGTTGGATTTTATTTTAAAATATGGACTAATTAAAATAATGCAAGGCTACTGTGTGCCTAATTGTTGACTGAATCCATAAAGTATGTAGATAATTTTTCTCATAAGATAGACACATATGGGAAAGGTAATCTCAAATCGACATATAACATCATTAGTAAGACCATTTCTATGAGCTTTCCAATCAAATAGAGTTCAAAAATTCTCTTCATATTCTGGTATTGCTGTAAATCACTTCCATAGATGACAGTACTGCTATGATGAGTCTGTCCATATTCTTAACAGAATTTGTATTTCTCTTTATCAGAATTCATTATGGGAAAGGCATAGTTACTACCGATGGTTGCACGCAACTAATGTTTAAAGGGTAGGTTCTGGGTCAGCAATAGTAAGTAATGAACTCTGAGACATGTGGCTGTCTGATGGTAAGGCCCTTATAAATTATTTTTACCAAGTCTAATTTCACTAAATACAAAAAAATGGATTCTTTACCTAGAAGAGAGTTTAGGAAAAGGTTATGTTTTCTTTATAGCTGGTACCCTCACTGTCTTCAAGAACTCTATTTGCTACTTAAATATATAATGGAAGGTGTTTTAAAAAAGTTGCCTTTGTACTCCACAGCAGAAATAATTTGGTGACATAATAAGATACGCACTTTAGCTGAGTACTTGGCATATAAGGGCTCAACATAAAATAGTCATTATCTTTTTTATAAGATAATATGCTATGAAGTGTAGCTATTTCTTATTGTTGATAAAATCTGATTCAGGACTGAAGTAAGGAAAATCCAGAAGGCAAAAAAAATATCTAGAAGGCAAAACTACTTCTTTTACACACATAAAGCTTACTGGATATTACTTCCCCTGAAGATTTAATCTGAATATTTATTTAAATAAATAAATGCACATGTACAAATGCATGCAATACACACACACACACACACACACACACACACACACAGAAATAAAGTATCATTAGGTAAAGTAATATATACAACTTTGTTTGCTACAGCACTGCTTAAAAATAAAATTTAAACCTGGCAATAAGAGCAGAACTAGAGCTAGTAGTATAAGGCTGGGGCCTTTTTTAGTTTCAGTAAAGGTGTAATTTTTTTCTTCTATTTTTGGTTCTTTTACCTCATTTAAGTAAGAAAGAGCTTAACTTCTTAAAAACATATCTTTATGTAACCATTTTCCTTAGAATCTCTTATTATATATTCATATATTATTTTACTATTTTATATATTCATGTATTATTTTATTTCAACTATTTTGACACTAGATATTTATCTTTAGCCTAAGATTTCTTAGGTGGCTAAGTAGTCTCCTCACATGTAAAGTACTAATTCTCTCATACTGGCCTTAAGTAGTTGTTTTTAATAGGCATTTCTTAGTTCTAAAAACCAAAAATTGGGTGAACTACTCTAAGTTTATCTTATACATATCCTTTTTCTTCATTTTATAGAAATTTAACAAATCCACTCTAGCCTTTACTACACTAGAATAAAGATTGTCTTATGCCTAAATTTGTAAGGATTAGCTCTTCAAATTTTCTTAAGTTAAATATTATTCTTTCAGTTTTATTTGCTGTAATTCTCTGCTAAAGCACAAGAAATCCTAGCCATCAACTTGATAGTTAAAAGGTGAGAAGGCAATGCCTTTGTAACTGTGAAATTGTATAACTGTGAAAAATCCACAAAACAATCATTGGCTTATCATATTGTAAAAACTATTCAAAGAACAAGGTTGCTCTGTTTTTTATTTTTTATTCTAAAATTATTTCAAAATGAAAAGTAAAAAAAACCAAAAAACACAAAGTCTTCCATACAGTAAGCACTTAAAAAAAAAATACATGCATTGGAGTTAAAGAGTATAAAAACCTGAACCTTGAAGGAATGAACAGACTACATTGTGTCAGTGAGATATTTGATAATAAACATTATCTGGGTTCAAACACTGTGTCTGGAGGTTACTAGTTATAATCTTGTAAAAAGTATGTAATTTCTCTCAGTTCTTAATTTCCTCATGAGTTACTTGAAGAAGATGTAGTTGGGAGGATTTAATGAGATAATGCATGTAAAGGGCAGAGTACCTAGCATTCAATACTTGTTAGCTATTGTTTTTAATAAGTAAACATCTATGTATATAATTACCCATCTATATACGTGGCAATAAAAGAAACCTTAAGGTATTCTAGATTATTCATGTTAAAGTTAATAAGAGTTATACCATTTATAGATTATGTATATCCTTACCATGGCATTATATTTTTTAGCCAGATAGAGTATGTGTCAAGAATTTATTGTCTCATAATTGTACAGATACCAATGGTAAGTTATGTTATCTTAAAATTTTTCAAATAAGCTGATTTTTCATCTACAATACAAATAAAAGATGAAAAATATATTCATTTTACATTGACAAAATGTTATCACATGAATTATTCTTTGTAATTCAAGTATAGAATGTAAGAATCTGCAGAAACCCATTTCTTCAGATTTTTTTTGAGATTCTTTTTTTTTTTTAATTATTATACTTTAAGTTCTGGGGTACATGTGCAGAAAGTGCAGGTTTGTTACATAGGTATACATGTGCCACGGTGGTTTACTGCACCCATCAACCCATCCTCTACATTAGGTATTTCTCCTAATGCTATCCCTCCCCTACCTCCCATCCCCCAATAGGCCCCAGAGTGTGATGTTCCCCTTCCCGTGTCCATGTGTTCTCACTGTTCAACTCCCACTTATGAGTGAGAACATGTGGTGTTTGGCTTACTGTTCTTGTGCTAGTTTGCTGAGAATGATGGTTTCCAGCTTCACCTATGTCCCTGCCAAGTACATGAACTCACCCTTTTTTATAGCTGCATAGTATTATATGATATATATGTGTCACCTTTTCTTTATCCAAGTCTATCACTGATGGGCATTTGGATTGGTTCCAAGTTTTTGCTATTGTGAATAGTGCTGCAATAAACATACGTCTGCATGTGTCTTCATAGTAGAATGATTTATAATCCTTTGGGTATATACTCAGGAATGGGATTGCTGGGTCAAATGGTATTTCTGGTTCTAGATCCTTGAGGAATCACCACACTGTCTTCCACAATGGTTGAACTAATTTACACTCCCAACAGTGTAAAATCATTCCTGTTTTTCCACATCCTCTCCAGTATCTGTTGTTTCCTGACTTTTTAATGATCACCATTCTAAGTGGCATGAGATGGTATCTCATTGTGGTTTTGATTTGCATTTCTCTAATGACCAGTGATGATGAGCCTTTTTTCATATGTTTTTTTGTCGCATAAATGTCTTCTTTTGAGAAGTGTCTGTTCATATCCTTTGCCGACTTTTTGACAGGGTTGTTTTTTTCTTGTAAATTAGTTTAGGTTCTTTGTAGATTCTTGATAATAGCCCTTTGCCAGATAGACATATTGCAAAACTTTTCTCCCACTCTGTAGGCTGCCTAATCACTCTGATGATAGTTTCTTTTGCTGTGCAGAAGCTCTTAAGTTTAATGAGATTCCATTTGTCAATTTTGGCTTTTGTTGCCATTGCTTTTGGTATTTTGGTCATGAAGTCTTTGCCCATGCCTATGTCCTGAATGGTACTGCTTAGGTTTTCTTCTAGGCTTTCTTGTGGTTTTAGGTCTTATTTAAGTCTTTAATCCATCCTGAGTGAATTTTTGTATACAGTATAAGGAAGAAGTCCAGTTTTAGCTTTCTGCATATGGCTAACCAGTCTTCCAACACTATTTATTAAATATGGAATCCTTTCCCCATTGCTTGTTGTGAGGTTTGTCAAAGATCAGATGGTTGTAGATGTGTGGTGTTATTTCTGAGGCCTCTGTTCTGTTCCATTGATCTACATATCTGTTATGGTACCAGTACCATCCTGTTTTGGTTACTGTATCCTTGCAGTGTAGTTTGAAGTCAGGAGGCCGAGGTGGACAGATTGCTTGAGTTCAGGAGTTTGAGATCAGCCTGGCCAACATGGTGAAACCCTGTCTCTACAAAAACTACAAAAATTAGCATGATGTGGTGGTGGGTGGGTGCCTGTAATAGCAGCTACTTGGGAGGCTGAGGCAGGAGAATTACTGGAACCCAGGAGGTGGACGTTGCAGTGAGCTTAGGCCACACCACTGCACTCCAGCCTGGGCAACAGAGTGAGACTCCGTCTCAAAAAAAAAAAAAAAAAAAAAAAAAAAAAAAAAAAAAAACAAAAATAAAGTTAACTAGTAAGAAGAGAAAATATAACAACACCCACAAAATAAAAAAAAACAA